>UELV01178911.1:0-19401 GCA_900490015.1 Megastigmus stigmatizans | reverse complement strand
CTCTCTCTCTCTCTCTCTCTCTCTTTGTGATGAGGTGTCAATGCTCGCGCAATCGTGTGTAACTTTTTTGTAGACTATTTTGAACATAAATTTAATTTTTAAAGAAATGACGTGATATTTTTTAAAGACCGAATATTTACTGTATTTGTAACTTATCTGTGATATCACTATTTTTTATTTTTTTAAATGTATTTGACTAAACTTTAGACATAAGCATGACTATGATATTACAAAGCGAGAAAGGATGTATATATATATTGAGGTTTTATTTAAATTTTCGTAAAAAATTACAAATAAACATTATATCTATCTATCTATCTATCTATCTCTTTTTCTCTCTCTCTCTGTTCTTTTTTTTCCAAGCCTCGGAATCCACCGTCATATATATGCGGGACGCGCACGCGCACGGGGGACCCGAGGCCGAATTTCGAATAGTAATTTCCCACAGAGCAGCTAGAGAGAGAGAGAGAGAGAGAGAGAGAGAGAGAGAGAGAGAGAGAGAGAGAGAGAGGAGCAGCGCGTGCAAAAAAAGAAATTGCCTTGTCTCGCATCCTGTTGGGCTCTCTCGGCGCTATATACATATGCGCCGCCCGGCGAGAGAACAGGAATGAAATCCGTCCCTTGGAAAAGTAGGATTATATTAACCCGGTCCTACCCCCTCCCGAAAATGAGATTTTCCACTCTTCGTGAGCGAATGTATCGAGGAAGAGAAAAAGGGTATGGAAGCGGAGCGTAACAGAAATATTTTATGCGATCGAATATCGAGTGGCAGGCGCCATTTAAACGGTCAAGTCTTTTTAAAAATCATGATACGTGTTTGTCGCTCAACTGATTTATTCGCCTGTGGTTGTTTGATAAAAGCAGAGAGAGAGAGAGAGAGAGAGAGAGAGAGAGAGAGAGAGAGAGAGAGAGGCTCATTGAGGTGTGAAGGACATTGTGGAATCGAATTTTGATTATGAAAGGCTTCTTCGTGGTATTTAAATTCGCAATAATACGCTTATTGTTATTATTTATTTCGCATGCTCGCATTATGTGTTATCTGCGGACCGGTGCATATTATGTTTTATTTATACGTATCAATATTCATCAAAATTCCAGACTTGCCTTTATCGAAAATTAAAAATCTTGGTTCCGATCGATCCACCTCAAAAGTGTGTGTGTCCAAATTAATCCACCGACGTGGCAGCAACTCTACCGCGAGTAGAATCGATTTTCAAGCCGACACCATCGTCGCGCGCGCAAAAAAGAAGACGAGAGAGCGTGAGCTGAAGGAAGAAAAAGAGAGCGAGGCTAGAAAAGATAGAGCAGGACAAAAGGGACATGGACGAAGGGTCGAGAAAGCGAAAGGCAGAACGAAAATATCGACGGATTCGCTCTTTTTCCGAAAGATCCGGCGCGCGTGTTTCGGTTTTATCGCGTCGGGCCCGTTACATCCGCTCGTCGTCGTGATCCTCTCGCACACAGTAGCAGCAGCAGTAACAGCAGCAGCAACAGCAGCAGCAGCGAGGAGAGACCATCTCGTGAATTGGATCGATCGAAACGAGAGCTACTGCTACTCTTGGTATGTCACAGCTGCCGCCAGTGGCTGTCTCATTGACGCTGCCACCGTCGTCGTATAAGTATACTATGAATGCATTCATTTCAGTAGCTTCTCTTTCCTCTCTCAATGAATTTATCGCTGATTCTTCACGACTGAGTGTCACACATATTTTGCAAGAGATTTCCTCGAGATTTTATTAAATCGAAACGATTTTGTTCTGTATAGTGCTTTGATAATTTTAATATACGTTGATCTACTGTAACAAGACCCGTCTAATTAAATAAACTTGTGCGAGTCAACGCAAATACAGAATTATATTGGCATGTTGAGCCAGAATTATATTGGCAAAATTATATTAAAATATATATAAATTTAAATTACATTTAAATGGAATTCAATTCAGATTCATTTTTCATTTAAATAATTCATAAAATTTTACTCTTCATAAGTCCAATCCTAATGGAATTATTAATTTTTAATTAGAAACGGAAAAAGTATTCATAACTCGCCTACGTGATTATATTAGACACCATTTGATTGCAGCGAGTGTTAAATTTAATGTAAAATATCATAGCAAAGCGCGCGAGACGTTGCTCCACTGGATATAATAAAGTGAATTAATGTCAAAGTGCTTTACTTTCATTAACAGGTTAAATACTATTAGTTTGCAATATTTATAACACCTTTATGTGCTTCCTCCATATTCTAGTTCCTATTGCCCACGAAATAATACATTCCACAGCATTAATAATGTTTCATCCTCGCGAAATTGCTTTGCTCCTTCCTTTATAGAAGAACATAGAGCTCAACCCAAAAATATAATTAAAAAACGAGCAAAGGCAACAAAGTTTCCGAGCAAACAGAAGCTCCTGGAGCATGATGAATCGGATAACCAAACTTTGTGTCATCTCCCCCCGAAAATTTTTCATTGCACGCATATAAAACATATAAATTCCGCAGCCGAAGTCAACGAGACATAAATTTTCCTCGTCTTCGTCCTCGTCGTCAGTCGTCGCGATTCGCTCCAAACTCGCAGTACCTCCGTGTATACCTTCCGTATAATCTCCGCGTATAAACGTTTCGCGCGCACACAGCCGGAAGCTAAAAAGACTTAATTTAATATAAAAATTTCGCGCGGAGGTGCGGTCCTCTCTCGCCCCGGCCAGAAGTGGGTGAAAAATACGGGAATTAACACATTTCTTTTACAGTGCGGGTATATACGTTGAAGCACCAGAGAGTGAGAGAAAAGCGTAAACAGAGAGGACGGAAAAAAACGAGAGGAGAGAAGAGAGTCCACGCGGTGATTTTGCCAGGTTCTCTCTCGACATGCTCGGCGAGCGTCGTCGTCGCGCTTGCGTTCCCGTTCCCTGGCTGCACAGCCAGCAGCGCGCAGTTTCTATTGTTGCATTATCTCCGGGCAGTGACCACGTCGACGTTAAAGTTTTTAAAGCGATGCCTGGGAGAGGAGGTGCTGTGGCGGAGGAGGAGGAGAAAAAAACACCGGGACAGCAGAGACATACACACACACACAATGGCTCGCGTGCACCTCGGGCTTATATAATTTTTAACTAAAAATATAACTTCTAGCTGTGCATTGATAAAATTCGCGGGACCCATTATATTTAGTTTTATATGTCAGGTACAGGAAGTTTTATATACCCGCTAAGGGGAGAGAAAGTGAAACATAACCGTTCCAGAACTATAATGCGTTTGGAATTTATCAAATAGCGATACGAGCGCTTCTCCTTCTTGTTTTTTTAACAATTGCAAAGCGAGTGGGCTTTTTTTGTACCGACTTGATAAATCATATTTTATTTCGATGAAACAAATTACTTGTATATCTGCGCAACTGCCTCACTCTAATTGTTTCAAAAACTAATTAATAGCATCTGTCGTATCGTGCATATCCAACGGTATAATAATTCAGTTAATGTACTACCTTTTTGCGACAGTAAATCTTCCAGCTGCGCAGATAACACTAATATAAATGTTAATATAAACATTCATTCGCTTATTATTCCAAGCTGTCACGATTAACTATCCAGCTTAAAAAAAGCCCCTCGCATTCGTTTTACGAGATATTAGTCCGCGCGTAATAATAAAAAAAAAGAAAAGAGAGAACGAAATCGAAACGCACGCACGCGAAAGTATTGCGCGCGATGCTCGCGAATCAATCAAAACGTTACATCCCGGCGACTCAATTATTTGCAATCAAATATGCAATCAGTTTTAATGAGACTAAAAAATTTGTGCTCGCCCGCTCTCCCCCCCGGTACACGTAGTATAAACCTCATTTTTTTTTGCTCTCCCATGGCGTTTCAGTCGTAACGTGTACGCATATATATACATACATATATACAGTTGGCAGTTCCAAAGGTGACAGTGGTGTGCAGTTCGAGAGAGCGGAACAGCGCGACGCGAGAGTGTGATGCAACAGCGGATAGGCAATTAAAAGCCAGACGGATGAGTTTACATCTGTTTTATTTTAGCGATCGGTACGCGGCGGCGGCGGTGGTGGCGAATGATGACGAGCCGTTCGCTCGCTCACGCTCGTAATTACCTGTAAATACAAGCATCTGTGTGTCCCCGCTGCTGCGGCTGCTGCTGCTGCTGCACCCGACGTCACTGTCACATTCTGCTCTCTCTTTTTTTTTTGTGTATATCGCGACCTCCGGGGATAATCCGTGGAAATCATTATATGGATTTCCTTTTTTTTTTCACCTTTCGAGTTTATTGCGTCTTCGTTAACAATGTTAAATGTACTGAATGTCGAAGTGGGCTTGTATATTGCGCGCAGAAATTTTCGGTCGTTGCGCAACGCAATTATTCGAGTGTAGCGCGCCACAGATTCGTCGCTAAACTTTTAATTGACGAATAAGAGATTAAAATAAAAAATATCACCTGTGCGAAATACGATACTTCTGGTTACCATACATCTTGTCAATAAACTACTTTCTTCAATAAATAATCTATTCTCTCCAAACACATTTTTCCCGAAATAATTAAACAGTTCACTTTGTCAACGTCACTAAACTTTCATACGGCACATTATCTATATATAAGCGCGTACAACAAACAAAGTGAAAAGCATCATCTATAGCCTCAGAAACGAATTGATCCGCTCGCTCTTTAATATTTATCGCCATTTCACGTTTCGAGCACAATATTCATACACAGTATAAAAAAGAAGGAGAGCTGTCTAAAAAATAAACGACTCGACCTTGGCGATGTTTTAGCTTATATATATATATATATCGTGCAGTTCCATGCGAGAGCGAGAGAAGATGCGCGCTCTAGACATCGGACACTCGCGTTTCATTCCTCCGCTACTTCTGGCTACATCGTCATTGGATACGTCATATTAAGTCCCGTGCACTCGCGAAGCGAGCGAAAGATAGAGAGAGAGAGAGAGAGAGAGAGAGAGAGAGAGAGAGAGAGAGAGAGAGAGAGAGAGAGAGAGACAGGTACGTACGACGGAACAGCGCAACGATATATACACACGGCCCGTCAGCTATACGTCGGATCGATTCCGTATCTCAGGACGTACGCTATTTCCGCACAGTCCGATCGGATCACCGAGCCGCAGAGAGAAGCTGTACTCCCTGTGTGTAGGTGTACGGTGTGTATCGACTTTTTCCCCTCGTGCATTGACCCGTTGCTGCTGCTGCAGCGAGAAATCGAGGAACGAGCTGTTTTACCCGGCGCGCGACGAAGGGGCACGCTGCATTTTTCTCGAATTCGGCGTGTCGACGGTGCAATGTGTGGTTTTCAAGATTTTACACGCGAGCATGTGAGGGATATTGGATGACAGCTGTTTGATGCGATTGCCGGATATGCGGATGTACATGTATTTCGTTTTCGACAGCGATCAGAATGGATTTTTCGATTGGATTATGCTGTATCGGTGCTTTTCTGAAACAAGGTTCATTGACTCCGTCGTCTGGTTGAAGTCAACTCTTATTACACATGTAATAACAACGAAATCAGGTTACATTCCTTCATTCCTTGCATACATCGCAAGAATCGGAAGCTCTCAGAGCTGCCAAGCGCTTCGTGACTAATGACGATGAACATGAGAGTAAAAAAGCGATGGGAGCTCGTCTAATACGACAAATTAGTTTTGGCCAGTGTGTACAGTGCACATATCCAAAGTCAAACACTCACCAGTGTGGCTATACGGCACAGAGCGAGTGAGATAAATAGGTGTAGATAGGAGAGAGGAAGAGAGGAAGCATCTCCGTATAATTACGTAGCGAAACACATCCCACACATCTACACCCATCCACACACACACACACACACACCCCTTCGCTCCATTTCACGCTGTGCAGAAATTTGGTAATTTTCCGACCGCGACAGATAAGCCTGGCTATTTCGCATAACGAAGGGAAATTCCGGTGTGGCGGTGCCGCCGCCGTCCGCCGCTACTGCTTCACCAGCTGACGTGCACCGTTGCAGCAGCAACTCGCTCCAGCCGCGTTAAATTCAACCCCCTACATATACAGCCACTGCTTAATTTGTATTAAATCAAGTGAGGGTGGGGGGAGCCTCGTTGATTACGCCGAATGAGATTTTATATTTTTGCGTGGAAAAGACCAGGCATCGAGAGAGGAAAGAGAGCATGATGAAGATCCCAACGCGCGCACGGCTAAACGAATTACCCTGTTCAACGAAGCATTTCGACGTTTGATGATGACGGATGGGCCACGTGTATATGTCATATAACTAGGGCTTCAAGCGTATACACGCGGCGGTGCCCAATGAAAATGAATTTGCCAACGAAAATGAAAATGATTTCCGCGCAGTCCGAGTATTGTCCAGGCTAGCTGTGTGCCGTTCGTTGTGCGCTTCGATCCTCGATTCTCGATGCCATGTCCCATTTTCTTCAGGTATTCGTGTGTCCGTGCGTGTTGATGGATGACTGTACAATTACACCGACACATACAGGTCAAATTTATAGTATAATTAATGGGAATTGATTGAACAAAATACGCTAGGATTGGAAATATTCTGAATATTTAACAAGTTATATTCCATTCAAATTGAATGCTGTACTGTGCGGATCGAGTGTGTATGGCTGATGTACAGTGGAATGAAACACTTGTAAAGGTTTGTAACCTTTCATTTTTATCTGATTATGATAAATGCATACACATATAAAGCTTGGAAATCGTCGATAAAAACATACTCGATGGAGGTTTAGTAAAATACAAGTGGAATATATGGAACAAGGTTAGTAGCATGCAGCGCGGTTTATAAATCGAATACAGTTTAAAGCAAAGCATCCCGTACACACACTAATCACATCAGCAGCAAACCAGCCGCCTATATCTGGTCCCTTGTTTCTCCTCGATCGAATTCCACCACCTCCTTCTTCCTCCTCCTTCATTCTCCATCCTCTGTAGCGCGTACAAGACAAGCGAGGAAATTCAAGCGCGAGACTTAATTTGTGTGAGCTCGCATAAAGTCTCTCTCTTTGCGCGGTTGCGCAGCGTATATGCGAAGATGGCGATGATGAACTCGTAAAATTTGTCGAACGCGTTGTAGCCGCAGTGCTGCACTTTGTGCGTAGGACGACGACGACGACTACGACGACGCACTGTAAAGTTTTAACAGCGTCTGCGGTCGATAAATCTCGAAGCCATCTCGCGAAGCGTGCAGTCGTTAAGCTCCAAGAGAGGAGAGAGAGAGAGAGAGAGAGAGAGAGAGACAGAGAGAGAGGCACATGTATATAGAAAGTTGCTACAAGATCTGAGATGCTTGCGCGAATAGTTGCCTCGGCTGATTACACTGCCCAACTGATCGTCGACTCTGCCTCTTATCGGTTGATCTGAGAAAGAGCGAGAGAGAGGGCTGGAGAGATAAGCATGGAGAGCAGTAAACTTGAGGTTGTAAACGACCTGCATGAGGTCGCAAGCGTTAATTGCCCTTCGATCATCCCCTCTAATTCCCCTGCAAGGGCGGTCCTCACAAATGAGCTATTTTCAAATCTATCCGACTTATCGACATCGGGAATGTGCTGCCTACCAACCAGTATGTGCTTGCAGGAGCAGTGAAATCTAAGTAAAGAGTAAATGCGGGAAGTAGAGGATGTAATGAAGGGAATCCATTGGCGTAGAATTTAAGAATTTTGATGGTCCAGTTTTAGTAAATAACAGAATATTAATATTATGCGTATTAAAAAGGATTCTCCCAATCAATTTGGCCTCATCTGAATTAAAAATGTGGCATTTATTCCAAATATCTAGAAAAAGACAAGATATTCAATCTGGTGAATAAATATTCTACAGATCATTTGTAAAGTATTATATAGTATAACAGAACCGACCTCTGAAATTATTCATATAACTCAAAGAAAATGCCCGTATATTTTCAATAGTAAAGTATAATATTTTGCAAAGAAGTATCAATGTTAGTGGTACGCACTCGTCGGTAATACTCTAGAGATTCGGCGAACCAATGTAACTTGAACTTCTGTGTACAAGAAAATTGGAAACCCAAATTTTCAAGATTGTTAATAATATTTTAGCTATGATGCAAGAAATGCTTTGATCACATTTTCAAGAGAAACTAATTTTTAGACTAAATAAGTTCATTTATGCATGGAATAGTGGTTTCAGACCTTTCTTCGCAATTTTTTACAGGATATACATGAACTCAGAACTGTTAAAACTTTCATGGTTCAAGAAATCTTATAAAATTATAAAACTTTTCTCGCATAAAACCCGACTGTGCAAGCGTTTTAACACCCCGAATGTATTATTTACATTCATTACTACATTTATACCCCCCTTTATGATCCATCAATTCGAAATTCTTTATAAATATTAAATCATGGATGTGACCTTTCTGCAGAACGACACGCCTGAGACATAGAAAACCAATATCTCGGGTACTGATAATTCTGTTCTTTCATTTATACCCCCGGAAATGAGTGTCCCTGCAAACGCGTTACCGTAAAACAGCAAATCCCCCGTGTGTATATCGCTTATTCTATCACTGAATACAAGAGTCGAATGAATTTCTTACGATCCAAACCTTGAGCCTATCCATCGCCTTAAACACTCAGCGTAACGAAAAGATATTGGCTGAACGTCTCGACTCGTTCAATGCATAAATTCAAAAAGACTCGAAAGAAGAGCCACCTGAGCATCGATATCCGCGACTGAAGTCGAGGAGTGAGACTACGGTTCTGCGGTAGAAATTGACGCTCAGAAGTTCGCGTTAAGAAATACAAATCACTCGTGCCAACTGTGCATAAGTCGAGGGATAAGATATAAAGTCCTCCTTGCCTTTTTTCGCATTCTCTCTCTCTCTTCTCTCTCGCGCCTACTCGTTTTTTTTTTATAGCCCCGGCATGCATGCAGTGCATGTTTCCTTTTTTCGCTACCTCCTCTGGTTCGCCGACACTTTCCCCTTGCAAAATTGAACGATATTATCGGATCGTCTCTTAGCATATAAATCGAAGGTGCGGCGGCGCGTCGGCAGTGAAAAAGAAGAAGAAGTAGAAGAAGAAGAAGCGGAGGATGAGAGGAGAGAGGCGGCAGAGAAAGTAGAGGAGTACGTCAAGGTCCTCAGCCACTGGTTTCCAGAGAGGCGCACACTTGTTACATGACCTCGTGTATATATATAGTTGAGAGGAGCCAGCTCGCAAAGCAACCGCACAACCGAAACATTTTTCCTGGACTCTGTATGAGTCTGTATGTACTCTGGTGGTGAGCGATAAAAATCGACCAATTTATCGAGCCAATGTTTGCGGCGATATTTGGAATGATGCGCCGATGGGGGAATGAAGAATATTCCGATAGTGCGAGTGATTTATTGACAGGTGAAATCGAACTGCTTTGCTGGGGCTTAATGGCCGACTATGTGCGCGCGTTGGTATATATATCCCAATGAGAATTGCAAGTAAATTTGATTTTAACAATGCTGTCGACGTTCGATGCGCGATGCAACTTTATTGACTCGGTATTTTGCAGTTAAACACAGTTTTATAAAGACAAGTATATTACGAGTTTTAACGTATTCTTTCACTTTTAAATACCTCACATAATGCAGTCACGATTAAGTTACTTAACAATTCACTCAATATACAGTAAACGCGTTAATTGCAAAATCGATACTGTCAATTAGAAAATATTAATGATCGGCTAATAACGATGGAAACGCTTATTAACAAAGTATACCATCTGATTAACCGTACTCGAGTGTATAAGCGCGTTTGAAAAAAAAGTCAATCCATTTAATTGAACGATGCTTGAAAATGCAATTTTGCAGAGAGAGGTTGCTATTGAGCCTCGCAAGAATCCAGGATATACAAAACACTTTGCCGCCGCACACACACACACACATAACTTGATAAATTAATCGCCGCGGCAGCTCGGGCCGGTAATTATTAACCGTACAATAAACCTTTGGCGCTCGCGCTCTAATCGCGCCTGCTTTTCCAGCACACAACACAACAGCTCGAACAAATAGACAGCTTCATCGCGCGCACACATACACACAGGTGTCTATTTTTGTTATAACGATATAAAGCAGGTAAGTAGAAAGATAAGAGAGTACATCGACGCCTCTTCGAGACGCATCGGCGCACTTCTAAAAATGGAAATTGTGTCACACACACACACACACACACACACACACCCGCGCGCACGCACGCACACACGCACGCACACATACACACATATATATTACACAGAAGCGCGCGATCAGCGATTGCTCTTACTCTTTCTCGTCGGTCGCTTGACAAGCGGAGCGCGAGATGTTCCATAAAGATGTTGAGGTAGAATACGCGCCCACACGGTATATAAGGAGAAGGTAAAGACGGACAGCAGCGTGTGTTCGTGTGTGTGTGTGTGTGTGTGTGTGTGTGTGTGTGTGTAGAGCTGCGGTGCAGGCCGCAGGTGGTCGTTGGTGGCTGGGGAGCTTCTCGTGTATTGGCGTTGTGTAAGCTCGGGGGAGTCTGGTGCAGCCGCGGTGTATATAAGGAGAGGGTATTTCCCTCCGTGGGAGAGTAGCAGAGAGAGTAGAGAGAGAAAAAGGGAAGCGGCTGAGACCAAGCCAACCGATGTATGCCTTTGGTCTGCACACGGGAAGTTGTTTTAATGCCGGGCGTCGCGCGCTGCAGTTCCAGTTTTTATATAAAATATATATTGTACTTTTTTTTCTTCTATATGTGCGGTATAAACGATCTCGGCGAACTCACCTGTAGCAGTTATGAAAGGCTGATAAGTGCATGATTTAGGCTTCGCGTATAGTAAGATCGATCGCGCAACAGACTGATTATCGCGCCGCGTATTTTCTCGCTCCATTGAAGAAATACTTTTTACATCCTCTCTCGCGTCTATATAATAAGCGACTTTCGTATTAATTCACCTTGAGCATTGGGGGATCGCGTTAAGCGGATAGATTTCACCAGACGAAAAGACCAGCTGAAATGGGCATTTTGAAAAAAAATATATATATATTACCTGTATCTTGGGGATATTGAAAAAAAAATGAGGATGCCTCTGCTATATCATAGAGTAGTCGCACATCTAAAGCTAATTCCTTTTCAATTTGTAAAGCAGGACTATTTACAGGCCGTTAGGCTCGCGCGAATTTGCATAAGCCCGGCAAAATTATCGCTCCTTTCCCTCAGTCTCTGCCTCCATAGCAAAAATTCGTTCCCTATATATGAAAATAAAAATTCTCAACAAAATAAAGAAGGTAGAAAACAAGAGTCCAATGAACAATGGTCCCACCAGAGCTCAAAGTATGATTTGCGAGCATTCGCGGAATCCTCCATAAAGAACGTACCTACACACACACACACGATCCGAAAAGCAGTGGGAGGAGGAGCAACTACGATACTCGTTCTTTTTTCTCTCTCTCTTTCATAAACGCCGATATCCCGCGGAAAAGAGACGCTTACACCCTGGGAGTCGCGGGAGTGTATATATATAGTCCGGCGCAGGGATTGCCCGGGTCTCCTAATAAAAATGCAAATCCCGCGAGCAGCGGCGCATCGCCTCCGGTAAATCAGCTGTGCCGCGTCTCTCTGCATATACATATACACACATAGCCGCACACACGCGTGTGTATATATATATATATATATAAAAGAGAGGCTGCATCTTATTTAGCGCACGTGGAGGGCCTTTAAGATGCTAAAGCAGTAGAGTGAGAGAGAGAGAAAGGGAGAGAGAGAGAGACAGAGAGTGCGGCTTTATTTCCCTTGGCCGGAAGGCCATTATAACGGAGATAAAGGAATGAGAAATAGTGCGCGAGCGGGGAATGGCAAAAAGAAAATGAAGGAGAAGGTCGTGCTGGGGATAGTGAAGAGGAGGATGCGATGCGGCCAGGATGTAGAGAGGAGGGGGAGAGAACGTGTTCTTAAGTAAATCACTTGGAATTTTTTTTTAAGAAATTCCGCCCGTCTAATGTCTCTCCTTTCGCTGCTCCGCGTTCTTTTCTGTATTTTAGGCGTAACCGTGTGTGATTGTGATATACTATTATGGTGATGAGGGTCTCGCGGTGTATAATACATATATAGCGGGAGCTGCTTTCCGAGCTTCCGAGTATCATGCAGCTATTTTGCTTTTGGAGAATGCGAATCGATGACTGCTATATTGCGCTTTTAAATAAATGCCAATTTTAAAATGATTTGGTTTTATTTAATTATAAAGATAAGGTTACGCAAAGTTTATCAATTAAATAAAAAGCAATCTTGTTAGAAAGAGTTAGAATTTATAGAGCACTTAAAATTATACAACTAGTTAAATTCATAACTAAGCACCTTTAAATTTTGACTTGTCTATATACGAAGAGCAAAAAATCCAGCGCACGTACTCCGCGGGTTTACTTTGTTTTCCGCAAAACTCGCAATCCCACGCGGGGTGGAAGCTTCGTCCACAAAAAAAAGGAAAGATCCGAACTTTTATTCGACTCTCCCCACATTAAGAGCTTTAAAACCTTGGCGATGTATACAGAAACCATTCCGCATCCCTCTCGATCTATAAGCGCGCAAACTCTAATGCCACACGCAACAACACCACAGCGCTGATAATAACAACAATTTAATACGCGCCGCGGCGTTCCCCGTGGAATTCCAATGAAAATTCAATCCCTTAAGCCATTACGCACTAAATTTACGATCGTAAAGTCGGAAAGAAAAAAAAAGTCGAAAGTCTATCTATGCAGACAAGCGATACCCGCAGCGCCGCCGCCTGCGAATTTCCCATACATAAAAACATTCCATCGCTTATCCGTACAGCCAACATTTCTTTCTCTCTCTCTTTCTACTCGAAAACACACTGCATGCAGCCTATAAGCGCGAATCCTTCAGTCGCGTAGAGCGTTACATAAAATCCTCGCGTGTGCGGTTGAGCACGTGCACACGTCTGCCTGTGTGTGATGTGTGTGTGCGTGTGACTAACAAGAAAACTCGGCGGACAATATCAGTGCAGGATCGCAGCCGCTCATACACAGACTCGCAGCAGCAGCAGCAGCGGCAGCGACACAGCGCATTTGTATATACGAGTTAATTAGAGGCTGTTCGCATTCCGACAGGTTGGTTAATTTAGCTAAAGCCTGTCAACGTTCGCGACTATACAGCGCAGAATGAGAGAGGGAGAGAGAGAGAGAGAGATTTCGCAAGAGAATGCAAATTACTCGAGAGACTGTGGCTCTCTATATATGCTACTAGTGTGTCTAGAGATGAGATTTTTATTTTCTCTCGTGCGAGGCGCGATGGTCAAGTTTTGAAAAGGACCCTATGGCACAGTTCAAAGAGGCGTTAAAATATTGTGCGGTTGGTTCCTTCGTGCAGTCGCCGAATGCGCTAATGAAGCGTATATAAGCAATAAAGCGTGAATATGTGTGCATGGAAATGATTGTTGTTTGCGCAGGTTTTGACACTACGGTGAGTAGTCGGGCTTTTAATAGTCACTCCAGTAACATTCCTGGCTGGAATAATCCGATGGAATAATATATTGCTTCGAGTGCTTATCTGGACTTGCTTAATTGTCACGATATGGACTTCTATTATTTCTCGATTTATGCGCACAAGATACTGATTTGAAGTATTTGCATTCCTCTCTAAAACACGGCAATCCTACAAAAATACCAAAGACAATGGTATTTTTGGAGCGACTACATTATTGAGCCGCTATTTCGAAATATCTTCGTATACCGCAGGCATGAATCGTTACAAACGTAAAAACTCTTGAAGGTGCAATAATGATTGACAAAAGAATATTTTACCGCGAAAATTCCATACTTTCTCACACTAGCAAGGCGGCGAGCAGCAGCTCATTTAGTGCACGAGACTCGCGGGCTGAAAATACAAGAAGCATCGGTCAGGACATTTGTCGAGAGAACGCTTAAGAGGGAACGAAAACGACTAGAGACAGAAATCTCTTGCGCAATCGTTGACGCTTCTCGTCGCTGTCTGCTTCTTGCATGTGCCGCGAGTTTATGCACCGCCACGGCTTTCGGCTTCTTCTACGAGAATATATACAGACAGACACACACACACATGTCGCCACGGGATGAAGCATAAATATTCAACGTATATACATCTCGCGCGAGTTGTCAATACTACGATGCGTTCAGAATGATCCGTTATACGCGCAGCGGCGCCGTCAAGGACGAGAGGCTTACACGCGTGTAATTTGATTTTTACACGCATAATGGCTCTGCTTGATTTGTCGTCCATGGAGGAAAAATATTTCATCGCGTGGTATAGTAGCGAGAATAGAAAAAATCTTGAGAGAGAGAGGAAGGATGATTCACGACTCTGTTGTCCGGGAAATGCTGATGAGAAAATTATTCTTACACAGTTTCGCAAAGGAAGACACCGAAGGTTTTTTTTTCGCTTCATGCCGCGGAAAAACAACCTGCCTGTGTATTTACGAAATATTGTGCCATTAGCTAATTTCTATTATTAAATGGATGTAGCGACGAGTGAATATTTGAATTGTTACGCAGTGTGATTTTATCGTTAGCGAAGTGCCAGGCCATGAATTATATACGCGGAGTGCAGCTTATCGACGCGATGAGGAGGGAAGAAAAAAAAATTGTAACAATGACAAATTAAGTGTTTCAAATGAACGTTAAAAACTCGACCACTAAAACGTATATAGAGTATGTAGCTGCGTTGCTCGCGGGCCGTTCCAGGCCGCACCGTGCGCAATTACGCGCTAATAAAAACTTTTTATATCTATTTTTTAATTTTTACCGCCATATTTAATGATCGATAAAACGAGCGCGCGAAACTTTTTCAACTAATCTTGGCACACAAGAGTACGCATAGGCCGTGGCGACGGCGCGCCGTAAAAAGTTAACCTACACAGCATAACCCCATCCTAAGCTCATTTATTAAAGCAGATGAATCTCACTCGTAAATGTAAAATTATAAGAGCGCGCGCGGTGAATCACTTTTCCCCCCGCTCGATGCTCTATAGCCCCCTGTCGAAATTCCCTTTAACGCGCTCAAGTGCTTTAGCAGCGATATCCTACAAAACGAGGAAATCCCAATCAAGCGAATCCATATATACACACCAATCAACTTATCCGCCGACAATCGTTCCACGCGCTTGACGTTGTGTTTCACAAAAAGAAAACAAGGTACAGGAAAAATAATTCACGTTTCTCCTATACTATGAGCGCGAGTAGGAGATCCATTATTCCGTTCGCTCGCACACATCCATCCTCTGGTGCGCGCAATTTTTTTTTCTCTTTCCATCGAGCTCTCACGTGTACGCGGCGCGCAATTCTAACGCTCTGAGATCATCGCGCGAGAAGCTGGTGAAGCGTATCGGGAAGAAAGAACAACACCAGAGAGAGCGATTCTCTCTCGCGCTCGAGCTCTTCTCTGTGTCGCATATAGTACTCGCTTCTCTGCATAGAACGGTCGCGGTGTAAATGGCGCATTCCGCAGCGAGTCTTTCCGAACCTGAGATTGCGCAGTCGTTTTGCGACGATGTAAAGATAAGAATGCTCTATGGGATTATAGAGACGAATAAAGAATGGTTACTGAGATGATTGTTTTTGATTTTATGAATTTCTTTTGAAGAAAATTCCAGAAGACTTTCAAATGGCAGCTATGATATATATAAAAAAAAATTGGAATATTTTAGCAAGCATTTCCTTCTAGAAAATTTTAAATTGATTATTAAATAAGTTATGTTCAAATAAAAGGATAAAAATGGCATTACCCGACTCACAATCTAATATTATAACTAACGCTATTTAATTAGCGTATAATTGATGCAAAGTAATTAGCAATTATCAGCAAATTTAACAGTTGTTCGATTCGTTAAAATAATAATAATAAACATATATTTTCTCCTATAGTATTTGTCAACCATATCATTCGCTGCATTATAAATGAGAAAAACACGACAATAAAGGAATAGGAAAATTCTTATACGATGTCGTCGCACTTCTAACTGGATAAAATTAAAAGCTACATTCTTCCCATCGCAAGCGCCATAAAATAAGTCATCGCACTCCGCAACTTCCGCATACACACACACACCACCGATCGTCGAGAGAGAGAGAGAAAAAAGCACCACAAAAGGTATACCGCCATCTTTCGATTTTCTATTTGTCCCGCAAACTCATACAGGCGCGCAGCAAAACTGCTACACATTACACCGGTATTAAAAATCAATATTTATGTTACACAGCGGCAGCGGCAGCGACGCAAATCCGCCCGAGTAGACAGCACACGTACACACACGAGCAAATGGAAAAAAAAGAGAAGGCGCGCGCCCAAGAGAGAGAGAGAGAGAGAGAGAGAGAGAGAGAATAAATTACACGAGAGCGTAAACCTGGTGCGCATCAAGTACACTCGCGATTTCAGAGCGATCCAAGCGGAATCGAGAGTGAGAGAGAGAGAGAGAGAGAGAGAGAGAGAGAGAGAGAGAGATATAGAAGTTTCCGCTCCCATGCGAATCGATCCGCGGCGGCGCGCGACATAATCGCTAATTAGACCGACGTGCCAGTACGCGCGAGCTTATAGCAAAGTGACTCACTCGTCGTCGGGGCACACGGAGCTGCTCTTTGCATATTATTACTGCCACGGGTCTATGTATATATAATACGCACATATAGACTGATCGCGCTAGCACATCCACCTTGCATACATATATATACAATACCAGCGTGGGACATCTCGCGATTGCGCGTTCACTCGCAGCGTTTCTTTCGCGCGCTCTCGATCATTGCAATTATTCTTATTAGCCGATTCGCTGGGTTTTTTTTTCTACTTTTTCCAATATCGTGTCCCGCTGCGACTGTGAGACAGGATAAAGCGCGAGTACGATACGCATGGATCGATGTCGGTCACTTATTTTTTTTTCTCCTGCACGGTATTTTTTCTTCCACTCTTATATATTTACGAGGATCGCTGGTGCAGCAGCGGCGCATTTTCCTATACGCATCGCCTATTTATAAGCGATTTGAAAGATGACCGTGTGACTCACTTTGGCATTTATGGAAAGAAAGAATCGCGCCGTGGAGGATGTTACATAAAAAAAGCAACGGTACAATGTCGCAAATGTGCAATCTGTTGAAGGTTTTCCGCTGTATTGTGGTGTACGTTAGATACGCGCGTGCGTCGCGATGATGTGATTCTTTTTTTTTATCGCAGTAAAGGCCTCTGTTTCATATTCTTTTATTCTAATGGCAAAATTGTTCATTTGTATCGGTACTGGTGTGCACTCATGGCTTTGCTTCTGCGAACTGTCGCTCTCTCGCAAGTGATTTAAGACTCGGGACAGCTCACTGCACGTGAGTCAGCGATGAACTAAGATTTGAAATTGCTCGTTGTGTAATCAAATGGGGCTCGCGATATTTAACATTTTCCCTATATCGTATATATAGTGTGTCGTAGATTTTCGAGTCGTGCGAATTCTATTTTTTGCTACTTTACTGCGCGGAAGATTACCGAGGCTACAGATAGAACGTGAACGATTGCTGTGTTATTATTTAAAGCATGACTTGATGGACAGGTTACATGAATCATCCGAAGGATGCGAAAAGTTATCCTCGAAAATACATGTCTTCCTGGTTCATTGCATACCTATTTTTATGTACGTTTAAAATTGTACAATGCTTCATCATAGTACTCGTTGAAAATTCAAATAAAAATATTTTAGGAAACGCGTATCATAAATTATTGCCTTCTCGATCATCCATTATTCAACAAGATGAATCTCTCTCGAAGAGCAGATTTTGATCATCTTTAAGCTGACTTGCGAAAATCTGCTAGCAGAACTATGATATAATACTCGGCGGTATACACTCCTATATACAGTAAAGGTCGCAGGGGAGCACGAGACACACAAAAAGAGCTCCCAGCAAAATTTCGCGTCGCACCAGGTCAGCGAAAATCGAAAAAGTTTTACAGACCGGGCGCTTTTAACATGTAAATGAAATCAGTCTTTCTTTTTCACTGGGACAGTGAAAAAAGAAAAAGACCATACTGCAGCAGTCTTCGTTGAAAAAAGAGTCGGAGATGCTGAAATTACGAGCGAGACGAGCGAACGACGACTAATTACAAGCGATATTTCACTCATTTTCGGGGTCAAAAGATGCGTAATTACACGGCCGGTCTGCCAAATTAGCCGCATTAATCGCTCTTCATCTGCGATTATGTGACTTAAATGTATATATAAACGTAGCGAGCGAGCCGTTTCGCAGCGGTGCGGGCCAAGTTTTCGTGAATTAAAGATAACATACGCGTGAAAATACGATGATTCAGACCGACTATATATATAATGCGGATGTTTACGAAATTTAATGAATGAACCGAAAGTTGAAAAAACTGTTTACGTAATTATTGAAGGATTTTAGATTAACTTCGTTTCTAGCGTACATGCACAAGCATTTTTAAATATAACCATCTGCACGCGTAACGAAATCTCTTTATGCGAGAGGAAAATCATTTTATTTAGTGTAGCTACCTGAAAATGTAGCTTTCAGCTACCCGAGAATGCGTATTAAAGTGGCATATGAAGCAGCGAACGAAAATATTCCGGCTTTTAAATTTCGGCTTATATGTGCAAATTTCATTTTTCAACATAAAAATAATGCACCTCTTTCTTACAGAAAAAAAGAATAGAATAGGCAAAAAGCCAATGAATTCGCCAATTAAGTTTTCCGTTTTTTAAAAATTTCCTCTTCTATACTGTAAAAAGGCCCCTGCTGAAACGAAAATTTCACATTTTAAAGGCCGCGCTCCTTTTGCCGCTTATAATTGGAGTAATTATTGCAATTATGCAATTAATGCCCGGTGCGAGAGAATGAAAATTTACTCAATTACAGTGAAATTTCATCCGGAAAAAGAGTTTAGCGCGCGGCAGCAGCGTCGAGCTGCTGTTGTTGCTGCTGCTGCTGCTCTGCATTTGTACCGTAAAAGTTTTTAAGTGCAAAGCGAGCGCGCATGTGTGAGCTTGCGGAGCGTTTGAAAAATTCCCTAAATAATGAAATCCGGTAATTAACCTTCATCGGAGGGAATAAATTCTTCAAAACAGCCGAAACGAATAAAAGCCGAGTCATTTGCATTTAAATATTAAGAGGGGGTGAAAAAAAAGAAAGAAAAATCTGATATAAAGAAAATGTACATACACTCGGCGTGAATTTCGGGAATATTCGCTCGATTCAAATGAGAGAAAGAAGCGAAGCGCGCTCACCGACCAATTGCCACAGCTCTTTCCCCGAGCATAAAATATTCATTGTACAAGCTACGGAACAAATACTCCTCTACGTGTGTGTGTGTGTGTGTGTGTGTGTGTGTGTGTGTGTGTGTGTGTGTGTGTGTGTGTGTGTGTGTGTGTGTGTGTGTGTGTGTGTGTGTGTGTGTGTGTGTG
>UELV01178910.1:8077-20736 GCA_900490015.1 Megastigmus stigmatizans | reverse complement strand
TATATATATATATCTGTGCATTTCATTTGATTATAATCGTGCAATAATTTTACGAATTAAAAGGTTTTTATTAAATTAATCGACGATAATTAATCTAATTTTGATATTATTTAAATTCTTTTGAAAAATGTTTTTAATTCAACATACACATAAATTGTTATTCGAGTCAAGAAAAAAAGTTTAATTTGGAGGCATTAGAGATCTTGAGCTATAATTTTAATAAATTATTGTTGGTATTGTGTTTTATAGTTATACAACCATCTCAGTTCTATCATATTACTTTATCATTAATGAATATAAAAGTAAAAGAATTAATATTCCTAACAAATCGTCGTATATACATGCATTAGAATTTAATAGGATGAACTAGATAGACCTTATTAAAATTTAGTTAATTATATCTAATATTTGCTTAATTTAAATGTATATTAAAATGTATAAAGAATTAAGCTTATATCATCGCAACGATTCTATTTTAAAGTTATAGATATAATTAACTAAATTTTAAAAAGATCTATCTAGTTCATTGTATTAAATTCTAATGCATTTTCTGAAATCATACAATTGTAATTTAATTATTAGGCTGAATTTATTCTGCACATATTATTTTACTCACTTGTATAACGTGTTATTTAAAATTCTTAAACATAGAAACATTTATTAATTTGTTTTATATCAAACATTCATTAGTATACTGTAGTATAAAAAAGTATTGAAGCTAAATTCGCATTATTTGCTCTAAAATTAAGCGAACATATTAATAATGTCAAGCACTTCTTTTTGTTGATAATTCTTCAACATAAAGTTATACATTCCCACTATTTACCATGTCAAAATATTCATTATCATAATTAAGTAGACTTAATTTATCGGCATACATCTCAATTTGTAATATGAATCCACTGATGCGAATGGAATTATTCGTAGTGCAGAGGATCGCACACACAAAGTTTCCCGACTAAAACTGAATTATTCCGAAGTTTTATCTAAAAATTCAAAGCGTTATAAATTTTTTCCGAATGACGCCCCGCCGCGGGACAAAGAAAATTAACTCTCGACATAAGTGGACGCGAGAAGGTCACACTGTTGCGAAATGGAGTCGTTTAAAAAACAAGTTGTAACAACTGTTGAGTCTTACTTTGCAATACATTTTATATATGTACACACACACACATTTTTCATATATTTGTTCCGTCACAATACCAAATTACTTTATAACGGTAAGTATTTTAAAAGCTGTCGTGAATGAGTGAAGCGAGATAACTGAATGTGGGATTAACATTTCGAAAATTGCCCTTTAATTCTGCGTTATCGTTGTCTGCTTAAAGATTTCCTCGCTTTTTATTTTAAACTGCATTTGCGGTACTTTTATGATTGCATAATTTAGCAGAAACTTGTTTTACTGTAATGGAAAAGTGAATCTTTTAAGTCTGCTCAGTTGAGTAGCCATGTTTTTCGTATAGCTCCTCGTGAACCGACATCGAAATCTAACTATGACATACAAGGTTGTATCGTTGTTTATGTTCTCATCTATTTTTACACGCCGTTTCTTTCTTGTGAATTAGTCTCAGATTTTGTAGTAGTTTCAAAATAGTGTAAAGAGAAATTCAAGGAGAGATGAAAAGCACTAGACAAAGGATTTTAAACAATTGCAAAAAAGTTAATGATTATACTAGGAAGAAATATATACAAAAGCTCATGAAAAATAGCAAATAAAATAATCACGGCAAAACAAGTTTTTATAAAAACATCAAACCTCATTTGCCATTGACTAAACAAACTTATGAAAGCAGTATAAATGTTAAAGAATATTGAAAATCAACTTTTAATGGATTTTAAAGAGACTTTCTTAATAATAAAGCAATTTAAATTATAACATAACAAAATTTAGTTCTTAGTTCTGTATTTAAAAAAGAGAAAGTTGTTTGTTTATTAACAACTTATTCGTAGTCTTATCACCGACCATTTAATTGCCAACTAATAAAACAAGCAATGTTTTTAAAAACATATATATATATATTATATAAAACAATATAACGTCAAACATATATGCTCGCGAATTAACTTTGTAATTTATAATAATGCAGCAACGTAAAGAAAGATTTTGGAAAGTTTTTGCTCTCTCGCGTTGTTGTGCGTGTCCTGAGGATTTTTCGCTGTGTGAAACCGAGTGAATTTCGCGGCGAGAGAAAGCGAGGAGCCTGAAAGAAAGATACTTTTATTACACTTCAGTATTTAAGCGCAGTGTGAAGAACCTGAAATTACAGCAGTCTTTTAAGTAATTGACGATCTTAAAACAAAGAACCTTTTATTATCCTTGTGTGTTAAAAGAACGCAGAAATTTTAATTTCTACTTTTAACAGTACATTTGTTATAAACTACTTTATTTTACGGAATTAAATATGTGTGCATTTTAACTTTAAAATCGTTCTTCTTACGATACATTAAAGAGTATATGTTAGTTTTAAAAAATCATATATAGACAGTAGAGTTCTTTAACTGGATAAAAGAGTTATATTAATTTGATGGTGCTGTGCATACAAAAATAGGTCAGTGGAACTACCTACTTTCTTGACAATGACATTCAAAAAAGCTTTGCTATTTCATTAAATTTTTTGTTTACATAATCATATTTTTGTAATTATTATCTTCTATTATGATTGATTCAATCATAATATGATAAGCAAAACAAATAAACAGGTAAAATAAATAAAATACCAAAAATTATATTAAATCAAGATTATAATATGTTCATATTTATAAACTAGCTAAATAATTAATATCGGTTTAGTAAATCAGTCTGCAATTTTATTTATTGATATCAATTATCACAAGTGTAGGAGCCGGACGAATATAGTTATCGACATTTACGGTTTCATATTTTTTCATTCAATTTTCAATATTTTAACATTTTACAAGTTGAACCCAATTTTGTGGACTACAGAGAATTGGGTTTTCAATTCGAACAATCTCGAAATAATTAAAATTAAACAAAAAAAGTATGAAACGGTCATCGGCGGTAACTATATGCTCCACCTGCTTCCCCTCGAACTGTAATGAAAATGAAAAAAATTTTGTCAATTATGCAATGAAATATTTATAGGGAAGAAGAATATGTAGTGACCTGAGTTAATTTTTATTAGAATTAATTTGATCTGAATAAATTTAAGCGCTGTATATAAATCATTAATTTAGCCGGCTGAATATCTGAATATATTCCATCATTGGATGAAGTATCTGTATCTATAAATACGGTAGAAAATTTCCTAGAAATTTCAACACAAATATCATATATTTTATATAAATTATAAAATTTTTAAATTTATTGCTTACAAGCTTTAATTTTTGCACAAAGCTATACGTGAAATACGACTACCCGAATCGACTCTCTTTTTTTCAAATAAAAGAGTCCTAGAAATTTGCAGCTGTTAAGGTAAAAAAGGCTTTGCCTTTGCAGGGAAGAGAAGAAGCCCATATAGCGTATAGTTCAAAGGGACAAATGTGCGTCGTCTGGGGAACGTGCGATTCGCGAACTAATCTTGGCCAACCCCGTCTTCACAAATCGGCTCGTACTACTTACACGAGTCTCGGGCTCTCTTCTTCTCCGGCTCTTGGACATTCAATCCATTCCATGGGCAGCAACCCACCTGCGTCT
The DNA here is from genome assembly GCA_900490015.1 of Megastigmus stigmatizans. Taxonomy (NCBI): domain Eukaryota; kingdom Metazoa; phylum Arthropoda; class Insecta; order Hymenoptera; family Megastigmidae; genus Megastigmus; species Megastigmus stigmatizans. The sequence goes on along the minus strand of UELV01178910.1, from coordinate 17,081 downwards.
GTTTTATTGATCTGCCAATTGACGCACGACGATTTTTCGCCCCTCTTCACTTTTTTTCCTGCTAAGTACATGAGATTCTCGTTCTGCTTTCAGAATTAGCTGCTCGACAGGTTCATGTGTACGCAACCACTTTGTAAATTATTGGATTTTCTATAGTATCCTGATGGAGATTTGATTGATTGAATTTTAATGATTTTAAAGTTTGTATCGATGAACTCTAGCGAAAAAATTATAATTGAACTCTTATCTTTTATTTAATCTAAATTTACTTTTATTTTTCTTAAAATTTGTTTATGTACTTACGAATGGTAATTATTTAAATAACTTTTAAACAAACATCACAATAAATAAAAAATTAAAAAAATGTTTTCGTTGCATTTTAACGATGCAAACTTCAGATCCATCTCTATAAACTTAATTTATGTTATTGATAAATCGATTAATTATTATGCAGTGATGTTTTGATAACGTTTTTGTCCTTTTCAAGTTTCTCTTATTAATAACGGCTTTGATTGTACGCATTTAAATATATATCAATAACTGCGTTGATTTATTTGTTGAACAATATTGGACAAATAGTATTACATTAATTATTAATACCAAAGCAGTCGAGCATCAATAAAACGATCTTTAATATGAGATTTGGATTCAATATCATTAGAAGCTTTAAGAGAACGTTGTCAATGTAATCGTTGTCCATCGCTAATCAGATTATAAGGATTAGTTTTTATTGTAGTCAATTGTTCCATCATCTTAGCTGTTAGAATTGTAGGTATATGCGCATTGAATAACTTGACTAAAGTTTAGTTGTCTTTCAATATTGTGTAAATATTCATACACACAATATGTACAAATATAACATGAAAACGAGGTTAATTTACAAGTGTCAAATAGTTTTGAGATAAAAGTTATTTATAACATTTACAAACAAAATTTTAGTACAGTTTTTTTTAGCTATAGGATCACTTTATACTACTTTAAAATGCGCTTTTTAATTTTGTAGTTTTTTTTTATTTAAAATCCTAATCAAAATCTTTTAAGAATAATAAAATAAATTACTACGAATGCTCAAATCATGTTTTTTCACTTCCGACAAAATTAAAAGGCTTGAAAACATTGTAGTAACTGTAGTAATAGCTGATCAAGAAAAGTAGTCGCGGGGCTATTACAAACATATAGATGTGTTAATTTTTATATATTTTAATTATCTGAATTTCTATATACAGACACGTATTTTGTAGTCATTTTGCAAATATTTTAATTGACAATGGATTAAAAGCATAAAATGCGTGTAACACCTATATGTTGCTACTTTTAGTTGTGTCATAAATTTAAATACTGCCACAGGAAAATGAATTTGTACAAACTTGTAGAAGTAATAAAATTTCAATCAAAAAGAATAAACGGTTTATGCTACGACTTTGTCTATTATCCCTTCTTTATTATTGTTATCAGTCGCGTTTTAGATATAACTATAATATCAACTTGCGGAGTTTTTCACCGGGTAGTAGTTTAAATTTAGATAACAAATGAACCGTCGAGCAAATAAATGCAAATAGTTCGTATTATCAGGACTACGTTTTTACCACTAATTAACCAGTTTATATGATATAAATATTGAATGATCAGTCTTGAATTCGCCAGTTTCGCATGAGTTTTTCTAATTAAAAAAACATTCAAGAAGAAAAAATACTACATATTTTATTTTCATTACTAATATTTTGCTAATTTTTAATAAGTCTGTTAATCATCAATTAACTTTAAAAATAGATCTAAATTCTTTCGTGTTTTAATTATACTTACACTCGTAAATCATAATTTAATAATTAATCTTGCAGTTTGCGCCGTCAGTATGATTCTGCTTATACCCGTGCAAATAGATAATCTCCAAACAGTTGCGACGCAGCAAAGAGAGAGATATAGATATGGATTTAGGGGTGCAGTCGGTGCAGAGGGAGAGAAAAAGAAATCTACAGCTCAGCATCTATTGTAGCTAGTAGCGATTTCAAAAAAAGATCACTTATAAGCATAACTGTTTAAGTAAATTTGTGCCAGAAGTTATTAAGTAGATTCTTACTGAGTGACATACTTATATTTAAATTTTTTATAAGTAGATTTTACAGATTCTTTAATAAAATCATTTTTTTCTCAATTACGGATACAATGATACTGAAGTTACAAGGCTAGAGTAGTTCATCTTTAAAATATAATATGCAGTCTTAGATATTTGAAATAATGAGATATATATTTTATAGTATAATATCAGTCAAGAACGGTGAAATGCAATAGTAAGATGTTAATAGTCTGATAAGCTAATTTATAAGATAAGATTCTAGTTCAAGCATTTTTGGGGTCACTTTACGCCGCTTTTCCCTAATTTAAACATAAATTTCGTCATTTACATATTATGTAAAAATACAGTTAAGGACATGTGCTAGGATCGGAAGTATTCCTATCTTACCGGTTCTTGCATTTAACAAAATATGTGAAGATAGAGATTAATTTTTAGAAAAAATCTCTGTCACCACCTCGATAATGATGTAAACATTATGTGATTACAGTTTCATAAAATTCTATGCAGAATTCACGGATATTTTTGTCGTCAAAATTTTCGGCGACAAAAATCTGTCAACTATGGACGAATTAACGTTTCTAAAACATTTCTTGGGACACCAAAAGCGGAAATTTCCAAGATTCTTTCTTTCTTCCACGTTTCTAAGTTTCCAAAAATACGTCCTAGAAACGTTTCTCCAACTTTTCTTACTATGTGGGTATTTTCACTAACTAGGACAAATGATTCGATATGATTGTCGAACCTAACTTAAGCACTAATTATTTATATAAAGGATAGTACAAATACTTATACGTAATGATTGTTAAATGTCACAGATAATTCTAATCAATTAACTACTTTTTTTTTTATCAGAAACATTCTTCAAAAAACATTAAATTTTCAAAAAGTTGATTTATTTAGTTTTCTTAAAATATTATTGCAGTTACATAAAATTATTTTATTAAAAGTTTCATTTGAATGCTGCAGTTGCATTTGATGAAGTTCAAAATTAATTTTTTTTCGTAACTGAAAATAAAACATTTCAGTAATTGTGATTTTTCGTATACTACCATTATTTGCATTAATATAAAAATTATTGTGCACTTTTAAATAAAGTGATAAACTCAGGTGGACCATCTATATCGCCGTGCCATCCAAACCGCATCTCCTCTACATCATAATTTTCAAAAAGAGATAATGCATTTTGGACATTAATATACTTTTTTTTTCCATTGTTTTCCTAAAAGACATTAAAAAGGGTTCGAACCACATTTTAAAAGAAATGATCGGATTCTTAATATCATTTAAAATATGATTGAAATTATGCACGTGGGGAGGAAAAAGCTTGAAAAGTCTCTAGAAATCATGTAAATTGTCTTTTGGTTGGCAAACATGAGGTCTAGGTTAACCAATTTTTCTTCCGTGGTGCATATACTATTTTTCCTCATACCAGCGCCTAAAGTATACCTTTCTCTCTCGGCACCCGGGCGGGAACAATTAATTAAACACTTTCACACTGATGTTTAACGATGCAAAATTTCAACCTATGAACCTCGATTAAATTATTGTTTTTTTTTTCTAATTAATTACAATTCATCTATTTATAATTCATAATATTTATTTATTCAACATCATTAAAATATTGTATTCTTTTTTGCTTTCAGACGACTCCGCATGCAGCACTAAAGCATTCCACTGCCACAGATTTCGAAAATGGTGGTCAGGTAGTGTTGATCGCACAGAGAACCAATAGAGACATCACATCTGAAGCGGTCTTCGATAGCTTCGAAGATGTGAAAATCTAAGAGCGGGATGAAGCCGCAGAAGAAGGCAGTAATCGGCCGAAAGGCAACCAAAACATCGGTGGTTGCCAAGAAGCGTCGTGCTTCACTCGAGAAGTCTGCCATCCTCGAGCTAACAAAGGAGAAACGACTGAAGAAGCCGGAAAAGCCAGAAGAAGCGAAGAAAAAAGTCGACTCGGATCCAAAAAAGAAGAAGCAGCAGCTCGGTGACGAGAAGAAAAAGGAGAAATTAGAAAAAACCGAAGAGAAGAAGCAGAAGCCAGCGAAGGAAGGCGCGGAGAAGCTCGAAAAAAAGTGCGACAAAATGGTTGAAAAGAAAGCCGAGGATAAAGAGGACATGGATTTGAGCGACGGTGCGGAGAAGAGGAAGATCGGCAAGTTGGAGGACAAAAATAAAAATGATAAGCTGTGTGTTCAAGACGCGAAGAAGAAGTGCGAGGAGAAGGAGGATCGGACCAAGTCCATCAACGGAATCGAGGATAAGGTCATATTCGAGAGCAAATTCGACGAGAGGATCGCCGCTCTGCCTGTCAAGAAGCGACTGAAGGAGGAGCACAAACGGAGGGAGGCGAAATTAGAGTCCAAGGATAATCCAAAAATTATAACTGCCAAAGATAACAAGAAGCTGGTGGAGCGCAAGAAGTCGCCGGAGAAGGAAGCGCCGCGCAAGCCCTCGCCGATCAGGACCAAGAAGGAGGCGAAAATCAGGCAGCCGCCTAAGAAGCAGCCGCAGAAAAAAACTGTTCTGGCCACGAAAAAGTCCCCTTTGCCGGTCGTGAAGAAGTTGACCGAGAAGAAACCGAAGCTAGTCAAGTCCCCGCAAGCAGCTGAGACTCTGTCACCGCTGCCCAGTCCCCCGGAGATCGCCAAGGATGCCAAGAAGGCCAAGACGAAGTCCATCCTGGCGAAAGGCAAGAACATGCTGCTGAAGAAGTTTTCGGAGGAGAAGTGCGCCAAGCCGCGACTGCCCACCATCCCCAAGAGTCCGAAAGCCAATTTGATCGTGAAGAAGGAGGAGAAGGTGAAGAACGGCAACGTGGACAAAAATCTGATCAAGAAGAAGCTGGAGCCTAATAAAGAGTTAGAGAATTTTCTTAGCGAAATGAAGAAGTCTCCTCCCAAGGAGGAGACGTCGGACCTTGTACATACGGATAATATTAAGAAGGAGGTCGTCGAAGAGAAGGAGGTAGACGTTAAAGTTAAGGAGGATGTGAAGAAGTGTGTTAAATCAAAAACTGCCAAAAAGATTGTGAAGAAAACGATAAAGTGTTCCAAGAACCAAACCGACACCGACAGCGAGAGAAGCGAGGGTACCTCGGACGAGGGCGCCAAGCCGCAATCCAAGATTGTAGAGAGCCAGCCGAAGAATCCCGCTGTTATAGGAACCAAGGAGGAAAACGACTTGATCAAGGTCAACCTGAAGGTGGAGGCCGTGAACGGCGACAGTGCGGAGAGCAGCTCCACCGCCTCCGAGTCCGACAACAGTGACGTGGATTACGCCCGCAGGAGTAGGTCCAAGACCTTCGCCAAGAAGAAGGAGCGCACACCTTCGGAAGAGCGAGCCATGACCAACCGAATGAAGCTGTTCGGCTTCTGGAGCGGACCCAAGCGGCACAGAGTGGCCTCGCTGAACGCTCTGGCGAAGGTGCACTGCCTCTACGAGAACGAGAACGGAGGCGTTTACCTGGGAGGCTACTGCAAGTCCAAGCCCGAGAAAGAGAAGGAGAAGGAGGAGAAGGCTAAGCTGCGGAAGTGCAAGGAGGAGGCCAAGGATCAGAAGAAAGATAAGAAGAGCCCGGTGAACAAGGTCAAAACCGAGGAGACGGTCGGCAAGAGGAAGCTGAGGAATGTACCTGGATTGCGGGGGAAGCACTACGACGTCCTCGAGGCGATGACCTCCTCCTCATCCTCCGACGAGGATCTGGAACTGCGCAAGGAGCGCGAAAAAGAGCGAAAGAAGAAGGAGAAGGAGCGAGAGAGGTTAGAGAAGGTGAGGGAGAGGAAACTCGAGGAGGAAAGGGAGAGGAAGGAACGAGGCGAGGATCCAGATGCGAAGGAAGAGGAAGCGGTGAAGAAGCCCAAACAGAAGAGGCGGAAAAAGAACGCGGAGGTGATGGATCTGAAGGACATGGTGGTGTGCAAGCGCATGGCCAGTCTGAACGCCTCGGCCATCCTCGCGGCCTCCTACTCGGACGAGAAGAATCGACTGGGCACCAGTAGCGACTCTTCCTCCAGTAGCGAGTCCGACGTTGAGTTTATTAAGAGACGTCGTCAGAGCGATTCCGAGATCGATAAGAGGAAGCAGCGTCAAGCTGGCTCGGATGCTGACGATCTCGTCAAGCCTTCCAAGAAGGTCATGATCGTTAATCAGGACACCGATGTTACCATCACAGGTGGGTATTTTTCCTTCTCCTCCTCGAGGTGATTAATTCATTCTAACGAGGAAGCGCTTCATTTGTTATAAAATGATTTAAGCTTAGTGCTGTTGTTTGGTCAGTAATATTATGTAAACGAGATTTAAATGCTTTATAGTAAAAAATAGGTAATACAATTGAGTTAAAAATTTTTAACCAAAGTATTTCATTGTTTCAGCGTTATTTATTACACATCTATGTACAATTTAGATATCATCTTTCTTAGAGCACAAATAAAAATAATAAATATATGATATATTAATAAAATATATTAATAGTTTGAAAATTACGATTAACTGAGATAAACATAAAATAAAAATTAAAATCATTACAATTTCATATAATGTCCACGTCGTTAGGTATCTCACCCCAAGAACATGAATTTACAACTTTGCACGTACTAGTAAAAAAAAAATGTTAATAGTTACAGTACTTAACTTATTTAAGGTTTACCCTGCATTCAATTTCACTATTGTGTGCTTGATAAGGTCAATCCATGTTTATATTTAACTGGTGGCGCATAATTCATGTAAATGGAAAATTGATTTTCCTGTTGAAGGTGTGTACGTCAATCAAACGCGATCCACTCATCATGAAGGATTCTGCAGTATTGCTGGAATGCAGTACAGAATCAGTTCCACGAGTCACACACAAACTGCTGCAACGGCAGTTACTACGGAGCTGCACGAGCAGGTATATAATTGCCGTTTATTTAAGCCGGATTTCGCTAATAAGAACGCACATTTTTTTCTATGAGTATACGCTCGAAGGATTCTCTTCGCAAGTACGCAGGTTTAAAAAGACTAATGAAAGCACGTAAGCTTTAGCGATTAATTTTCATACAAAATGCAGAGAAAAATTTGCATAGAAAAATCTTTTAAAATCTCCTCGTGCTTTTAAACTCCCCTTTGTCTAGGAATGGCATTAAATTTTAGGTTTCCAAGTTTATTGACAGGACAATTTTAATATTGAACAACTAGAGATTTTACATTTTCTTTTGTCGAATTAAATAAAGTTTGCGAAATAACATTATATAATACAATTGTCAAGTATAAGCAAAGATCTGCAACGTTTAAAAAAAAAAGTAATTTTAAACTTTAATATCTTCATAGATAACCTTTTTCTTTAATTAAATGGATTCAGTTTATATTTTTTCACTTCAAACATATCTTTACACAACTTACTTGCAAAGGCTAAGCATTTTGACTAAAATAGAAAATTCACTGCGCATAATAAAAAAAATTCTGTACAATATTCATATTTCTCATGCCTATTATTTCACGGTCAGATAATGTATTTCAAAGCAAATTCAGCGTGTTCATTTTCGTAACTCGTGAAAATTTGAAACTGTATAGAGAAGTAACGAGACAATCATTTTTATTGCAGAAGGAACAGCCATGCAAATCCTACACTCCTCTAGGAGCTCTTTCGTCGATGCAGCCGCCCGGCTCGCAGGGCAACCACTCGAACATGTCTCCTCGGCGACACTCGGCTTTCTCAGCACCGCATCAGCATGGTAAGTTTATTCTATTTTTCAAAACGTATACCAACTCTAACCGGATTCTTTTTGCATTCTAAAGACTTGTGCAAAATTTTTTTGTATAAGCGTAGGTTACAAAGATAATTCATGCACGGAGAAAAAGGTTGTAGCAATATTTAAGATGAATATACGAAAAATTACTATGTTGCGTATCAAAGCTGTGATATATTCATTTTATAGAGATTTTTCTTATGTTCATAACAAAGATTACTATTCAACATAGCAATTTTTATAGAAATTTATAGTCAAAATTACTATAGCCATAGTAATATTTGTTATGAACATAAGAAAAATCTCTATAAAATGAGTATATCACAGCTTTGGTACGCAACATAGTAATTTTTCGTATATATATCTTAAATATTGCTACATCATTTTTCTCCGTGTGTGTATTAAGTATTTACTAGGTTTAGAGTAGGCTATTAAATATATTTGGGAACGATACATGTGAAATATGATCTTTTGAACTCTTAATATTGTACAGTTTCACTTTCATCGTATTTATTATAAAACTGAATGTATCTAACTCGTAGATATATAGTTATTCAGAATATTATATTGCTTCTCTTTAACTGTCAGTTTAAACTGGAAGATAATGTACAATCAGATATCGATATCTCATTTCAAGAATTTAGAAACTCGAACAAATGATGCGCCGATAGAAAGTGTACACCATAAAATCAAACAAGAAGAACTGTCTCTTTTCCTGTAACAAGTTCAGTCGAGCATCATTGTCCGGGAGAGTCGTGAAATTTAATTGGCGAAAAAAAAGAAAGCTCATTTAAACAATCTTTCCTCAAGCCACCACAAAGAAGCGAGAACAAAAAAAAAGAGCAAAAGCAAAAAAAAACAGCCTTGCAACAATTGTACACAGTCATACAGCGTCTAGAGAATGAATGCTCTCCAACGCAAATTGCTAAATAGACCATAATAACGTAATACACGTCATCACAATGAGTCCATTGAAAAAATGGGGGAGGGGAGGGTGTATGTAAACGAGAAGGCAAAAGCGCGGGCTTTTCAAGTCTAATGAAGACACGACACCGTGCGGCGGCGGCAGCAGCAGTCGGCGTTTTTAATAACAAAAAGAGTAAGAGAGAAAAAGGAGACTCGCTCTTTCTTTTCTCCTCTCTCTCTCTCTCTCTCCTCTCCCTCTCTTATCCGCGATTCCAAAGCTCAAGGGGTGGAAGTGGAT
>UELV01178902.1:2953-33543 GCA_900490015.1 Megastigmus stigmatizans | reverse complement strand
TCCCCGAGTATGGGCCATATTTAATTACTTTACGAATATCTTTAAGAAATACCTCTCTTTGTTTATCGTATAGTTTACAACACCAAAAAATGTGCTCTATTGAATCACAATTTTCGCCGCATGAACATAGATCAGACTGCGTAATTTTCTGTTGTATATATATATATGAGAACGCGAGCGCGCTGCCATCTGCCTTGTGGGGGAACCAACTAACACTGGGGCACCCGAAAGTGGCTTCACGAAATCAGCCACTCTGGCCTTCTATGCGTAAGAGTATTTCTATATTCTCTGACTATACAGTGTGCAATACATCCGCAGTTGAAAACTCAAATGTCTCAAATCCACCCCAAACGAGAAGTGCGCGAACGCTCGCGTGCATTGTAACAGAAGCCTAAGAGCTGCTGTTTACTGATTTCGCATCTCCATGATCCATTTGAAGTTCCATGTATAACTATATAACGTCATGGCGAAAAAAACTGCAACGTGAAAACACGAGGGGGAGTGCGGCTTGTTCATACACCGCTACCAATGGTAACATGTAAAGGTACGTGGTGTGTGTGTTAAATACCTAGTCTTTAGTCGCGGTGAGACATTTAAAAAGCATTTTGTTCGACCATTACGCGTGAAGTCACGAACTTTAATCCGTCGCGTCGCGTGTGCGTTTTGCAAATCTATTTTTCATCGCTCCGTTAAATAACGTATGCTTTCACCCCATGTGTGTATATGGCTAGATTGTCTGGTGCGTGCGTGCATGTATATACATAAAAGACAGGAAGAATATATTTGCTGTCGTTTATTTAAAAGCCCGATCCACACAGTACCTCGACGGGGCACTGCTGCAATATCTGCTGCTGATGTTGCGCGCAGTATCCAGTATATGCAGTGTAGGCTCCGGTCGCGCCATCTCCGAGGCTCCGAGAGAGAGGGTGAGAGAGAGAAAGAGAGATCAGGGGGAGAGAGACAACAAGCGAGCGGCCTGGCCCTTTTCGAAAATCCTCAAGCTCCGCTTTTATTACCCGAGCGTCGAGCAGGTAATAACAGTTAGTTCAAGGCCGAGAGTATAGTGCTCCAGCTCTTCGTTTAAGTGTGTCCCGTCGCTCGAGGGACCAAGTGTCTCGTGAGTGCAGCAAGAGATTTCGTGCGTGTATTAGCCATTCACCCGGGCGGTGTGTGAAGAGAGAATTGGGGAGAGTTTGTTCCGGGGGTCCGTCGGCGGCGAGAATTGCAAAGAACACAGACACACGCACACAGGCGCACACATCACGCAGGCAGACACACAGGTATACACGGAGGGGAGAGGGACTGCGGGGCCGCACCACAAACGAGCTGCACCAGCGCCACTCCCCGCTATACGTGCAGCTGGGAGCTATCATCATCGTCCATGGTATGAGGCGAGTCGCCATTTTGTCCGGAGTTCGGCCCGGTTTTGCCGAGGATCGACTTGGTGAAAAACAGGCCGACCTGCCGACTTGGATAAGCCAGCGCTTGGCCAAGGTACGCGGAAGCTCTCGCTCGGCTTAGATAGTTGATCGTACAGTCGAGGCAGGCTCGTCGTCTCGTTGCGGTGCCGCTGCTGCTCGAGACACCCCCTTCCGTCCGTCCGTTTTCCGTCTACGTCGTCCTCGTCGGGTCTATCTCCGTATCCTTAGTCGGCTTCGGTGTTTCTCTCTCTTTCGCTCTCTTTCTCTCTCTTTCGCTCTCGCCCCCTCGTAAAATCGTGCAACTCGGAGCAGAGAGACGGAGAGGGAGTGTGTGCAGTGTGAGATGCGGCTGTCGCACGGTAAGATTCGGTATAAGTATACGTGCATACGCAATTCATCATCGTATCAGGTTTTCTTTTTCTCAAAGACAGATCGCTCGCCAACGTTTAGTAGCTTTTTACGAGCTTTTTGCGAAAAAGTGAGAAGCCGGACTAAAGCATAGTACATCCTGGTGGCGGACCAGTGGATACGAGTGTCTTCGTGTAGTCGCAAAATTTTCATGCGGCTTGAGACTTGACAGACGCATCCGTCCTCCACGGGCATTTCGCATTTGACAACGCCGTCGCTAGATTATTCACGCGTTTGTCAAGCTATTTGCCGTGTGCTTGTGTAAGTGCCGAAACGTTTTTTTTATTGTACGACCACCGGAGCAGAGAGGAAATCGCTGCTTTTCGAATTTAATTGGGAGACTAGGCTTTCGGAGTACTCGTTGCGGGACAAGCGTGCATTCTTCGTGCGATCCTAAAAGCAAATTCAACGCTTAACAACGCTTAACCTGAGCGACTAACATCCTGTCGTGTCTCGCACAACTATGCTTGTGTATCTGCATAAAATTTTTGATTCCTTTAAATTTTAGATAATTCGTTTCGATTTGCAATTAAAAGCTGTTGAATGTAGAGTTATGATTAATGTTTATGAATGCAGAGTTGGTTCCCAATTCATCTAAATCTTGTAATGGTACTTGTTTATGTATTTCTTGTTTATATAATTTGAATAAAAACTGTTCTTTCCTTTGTTTCAGATAATGTAGATATAGGTTAACGAAACAAGGCCTCTACAATATAAACATATTACATGACACTACTGGATGCTTGTTGGTGGTGCGACTTGGTCCAAAATATATATATTCAAAACTACAAAGTGTAGCACTCGCAAAACAGGATGACGATTGCTACAAGGGGTCAAGGGGTTGGAATTGATCCACCTGACAGTCATCAAAACACAATGGTTTGATTTATTTATTTTTAATAAAGCACTACGATTAACTATAAGTGTACGAGTAAAATAATCAAATACTTCAACAGATACCGAGTTCACCTGGTCAGCAACAATTGGCAGACACAATGTCTAGCCTTCAAATAACTGAAAATATAGTAGTAACTGACCTCGCTAGTGAATTGCCAACTACTGGCAATGAAGAAAATAATCAGCAACGATTAGAGCCTGATTTTCCCCATGCGAAGCTTGCTATGCTGGATGAAAAAATATCTAGTCCAAGATGGGTAGTGCCAGTTTTGCCAGAACAAGAATTGGAGTGCCTGTTACAAGCCAGTATCGATTTATGCAAAAAAGGTATCTATATTTTTATACAAATAATTTATGGACTTTAATTTCAAAATTTAACACATCATTGTAACTGAATGTCTTTTTTCTTAGGAATTGATGTACAAAGTGAAGCATGTCAACGGTTTTTTCGGGAAGGACTAACAATTTCTTTTACAAAAATTTTAACGGATGATGCAGTGAATAGTTGGAAATTGAACATTCATAATTATATAAATGCTAATTGCCAGCGACTGGTAGAACTGTGCGTTTTGAAATTGGATGAGGACTGGTTTCCTCTTCTTGATTTACTTGCTATGGTTTTTAATCCTAATAACAAGTAAGTATATATAAGTAAATAGTTGTTTATTAATAATTTTATAAGATACTAACAGGTTAAATTTGTTATAATTAGATTTCATACATTTAATGCGTCGCGAGCTTCAGAGACTGTACCTCCTGGTAGCAATATTCCTGATGATGAAATATATGCTCGGTCTCCTCCAGATACTAGAAATCCACGTGGCTGGCTTGTTGATCTTATAAACAAGTAAGTTACTATTTATTCGTCAAAAGTATTTTAATGGAATGTGTATAACACCGTTTTTAATTTTATATTTTTTGCAGATTTGGTAGTCTCAATGGTTTTGAAATTTTACTTAAAAGATTTACAAGTGGACGAAATTTAACAGTGCCAGTTATTTATGCATTAATAAAGCCATTCGGCTTGTGCTGTGAATTATTAACAGTTAAAACAATACTTAAATATTTAATGCCTATAGTGGTTAGTATTGGTTTTTTACGCTAGGTTTTCTATTTTTAATATTTTCTAAATACTTAAATATATATATTTTTGCTTTCTAGGAAATGGTGCCTCAAATTTTAGATAATCTGACAGATGCAGAACTCAAGAAAGAAGCTAAAAACGAATCTAAAAACGATGCAATATCAGCCATAATTAAAGCAGCCAAGTGCATTGTATCACGAGTACCTTATCAGGAGGAGATGATCAAGAATTTAGAAATCTTGAGACTGAAAATGATACTGAGGCTTTTACAAATCTCTTCTTTCAATGGAAAAATGAACGCTCTTAATGAAGTTAATAAAGTGATTGCGAGTGTAAATTACTACCTTCATCGTAATCCTAGCCTTGAGGAAGAAGAATGGTTAACTGCAGAGCGCATGGCAGTAAGTCATCAATATATTGAATATTTATCAAAAATTTTTATGTATTTACTAATTTACAATTATTTATGCAGAAATGGATCAAGGAAAATGGTGTGTTAGAAATTGTTTTAAGGGATTCTTTACATCAACCTCAATATGTAGAAAAACTCGAAAAAATATTACGCTTCATCATTAAAGAACGCGCATTATCTCTTGAGGATTTAGATGCTGTGTGGGCAGCGCAAGTTGGCAAACATGAAGCAATTGTGAAGAATGTTCACGATTTATTAGCCAAATTGGCTTGGGATTTTAGTCCAGAACAATTGGATCATCTTTTCGAATGTTTTAAGGTATATTATTATTTCAGTTTGAATGCTTTTTCTATCTACATTTCTTAAAAATTTTCATCTTGAATAATTGTTTACATTTAGAAAGTTCTTTTATCCTTTTAATACATTGCACAGGAAACATTCTTTCTGTATGAAAAATGTACCTAAATAATCTATTTGAGTATTACAAATAGTTGTAAAAGAAGTAGAAATAAAGTATACCATTGATCTACTTCTTTACAAAATTTTTAATTAATTAGTTTAATTTTTCTTACTTTTGTTAATACTAAAAAGCAGCGTCTATTATAAAATATACAATTTCGTAGAATATTTCTTTGTTAGTTCACCAATGAGTATATTTTTAATGTTTCTCTATTCCAGACGAGTTGGAAAACTGCCAACAGAAAACAACGAGAAAAGCTTCTTGAGTTGATCAGAAGACTTGCTGAAGATGACAAGGATGGAGTCATGGCTCATAAGGTACAAACAGAAAACTTTTTCCGTTTCACTATTTCGTAAACAATTTTTAGAAATAAAAATTTATTCATAAACATTGCAGGTATTAATGCTTTTTTGGAATTTGGCCCATTCTTACGAGGTACCGACGGAAATTATGGATCAGGCTTTAAATGCTCATGTCAAAATATTAGACTACTCTTGCTCACAGGAGCGGGATGCTCAAAAAACGATATGGCTTGATAAATGTGTAGAAGAACTGAAAACTAATAGTAAGTGGGCACTTCCTGCATTAAAACAAATCCGTGAAATCTGTTGCCTTTACGAACCTAATCCGAACGTGGGTCACAATCAACGAACTCATCATGCATTTTATAGGTAAATAGAGATTTAAATATATTTTATTGAAAATAAAATAGCATTTATACTTTACAAACATCTTTTATTGTTTTAGACAAGAAGTTATAGAACGTCTTCAAAATCAGCATTCCGTCGTTATACTTGTGACAAATAGTTTGACATCGTATATGGATAAAGTGCGACAATTAGTGAAAGAAAACCCAGATATTGATCCGAATACTTATACGCCTGATCATCGTTATAATCACATTATGCAAGTGCAGGAAAGGCTTAACTTTTTAAGATTTTTATTAAAGGTATCAGACATGATTTTTTATTGCCTTTATAATTTTTCCAATAAAGCTTTGAAAAAATTATTAATAGATAGATAGGTTTTGCAATTCACATTTGGAACTAATTTAAAAATTTTTTCAGGATGGTCAATTATGGCTTTGCGCAGATCAAGCAAAACAAATATGGCAATGCTTGGCCGAGCAAGCAGTTTTTGTTTCAGACAGAGAAGCTTGTTTTAAGTGGTTTTCTAAGTTGATGGGTGACGAGCCTGATCTCGATCCCGCGATCAATAAGGATTTTTTTGTAAATAATATATTACTATTAGATCCAACGTTACTTACGGAAAGCGGTATAAAATGTTTCGAAAGATTTTTTAAAGCAGTCAATTCCAAGGAGGGCAAGTTGAAACAAAAAAGACGTACAGTGTTGATGGATGATGTCGATTTGATAGGAACTGATTATTTGTGGAGAGTATGTTTCTAGATATTATTTGTTAATTTTTAATTTATAATAAGAAAAGATTTTTAAATTATTTAATATTTTAATTATTTTAGGTGGTTACTAATAGTCCTGAAGAAATAGCAAATCGTGGTATAGAACTTTTGAAAGAAGTAAACACCAATTTAGGACCTCGATTGCAATCTTCTGTAGTGGCTTTTCACGAAACTTACATAGCAGAATGCATGGATCGTTTGAAAGCTCATTACGATACGGTATCTGTATTGAGAAAAGAATCTCTTGATAATAAAGAAGATAAAGATGATAATGCTGCCGATGTTATGATTAAATCAGAAGCTATGAAAATGTGTCGCGTGATGAAAGTTTTACTAGAATACCTCAATGAGTGTGACACGGCCTTTCCTGGTGAAAGGAAAATTCTTCCTTTATTCAGGTACATATTAATGTTTGCAAAAACTATAATTTTCTGTAAGATTCAAATCTTAAATTTCCAAGAAAAAAATTAAATTTTTAAATACGCTAATACTCTACATTTTTAAACGATTTATTAATCAGTGAATATGTACCAATTACAGGGCAGCACGAGGCAAGCATTTGTCCCTAGTTATAAGATTTGCTAATCCTGCACGCAATGTTGACGATATTGAAATTTTCACCCACACAAATGACACCCTGGCGTCTTTGAGACGGCAGATATTACGCAAAATTAAGGCTAGTGGAACAAATGTCAAACTAGATTTATTCATTAATGGAGAATCGTTAGAACAAGCAGATGATATAAAACTGCTTTCACAAATTCCATTGAGAGATAAAATGGTGAGTTTCGAATAGGATATGTATGGTTTTAAAACAAAATTAATATAAAATTGTAACGAATATTTTTAAGAATGATTAATGTTTTTGTCTAGCTATTATCTGCAAAACTCAGCCAAGCCAATACAAATATGCCGAGTTCCCCCGACAGTAGTTCTGATAGTTCCACCAGTTCACCACATCATCCTTACACTAAAATGGAAGGTTGTCATCCATCAAGTCAAGAAGCTGAGAGTAGTTTACCAGGAGTAGTAAGTTCATTTATGAAATTAACTGTGCAAAACTAACATATTTAAAAATAACTCGACCTATTAATACGCACTGAACTTCATATTATAAGAATTATAATCTTATATTTTATGTTTATAAAAAGTGAGACTCAAAACAAACAAAAATAATTTGGAATGAAATATTTCAGCTATTGTCCCAGAAGTCCCAGTACACCAACTTTTTATTTCAATTGGCGGACTTAGGCTGTACTCTTGAACATGCTCAATTACGAGATGGAGCTTGCCGTCTTCTGCTAGTGATTCCACCCGATACATCTACCGTATCACGATTGCAGTGGTTTTTCGGACGTTTCAAAGAAGATGAAGCTCCACAAAATTCTACCATGGACGAATCAAGCACTAGAGTGTTACAAAATCTAAAAATGTTAGGAAAAGATTCTCTATTTTTCACAGCAAGTCCGAACCAAATTTTATACAATTTAGAGGTACGTTTTTTTTATATACAGCTGCTCATATTTATATAAAATCAATGAGAGAATTTAGTACAATCTCATTTCTTCACTTGCAGGTCTTGTACACTCTTCTGATGCCCGCGCTCGATCCGATGTCGAACAAAGAATGTGAATTTCAATTGAATTTGATAAAGAGTGGCGAGGCTGAAGTAATACTGGACATGTTGACAAAAAACAATTTTCTACCTAACGCCGACGAAACGACAAAGAGATGCGCGTACCTAACAGTCCTTAGACTGTGCAAGCTTCTGCTCATGGTGATGGCAAATGTGATGGCCCTGTTGATCGAGGAGGTACCTTTCCCGAATTCACAAGTCAATCACGACAATCAGGGAAACAAGCAAGTGCCGATAACAGTGTTAAAGCAGGCGCTTCACAATGTTCCAAATCAAAACACCGAGTACATGTTAAGGTCTGTGGCGGTGAAGCTTGGAACCATTCTCGCAAACGACATGCACGTTGGCGGTGCAGAACTGGACAGGTGTCGGCCACTATTGCAGCAGGCACTGTCGTGGCAACTGCCGGATGTGACCACTATTCGTGCCATAATTAGATTAGCATGGGCAGCATCCAGTGGTAGTTTGAATAACGTAAATGCATCGGCTCAAGTGCTCCATGAGATGCATGAGACCAATGCTAGGGAACAGAGGAATCTGAGTAATAATGACGTATTAGGTATGAAGGTTTGATTATTATCCTTTTGTCAAATTAAACTTCTGATTTATTTAAAGCCTTAAAGCTTAATTTTCTATTATTTTCTTGTTTAGTTTAGTTTAGTTTTATTAAAAAGCAAGTATCTTTGAGATCATACTTCATTAAAATATGCACTGACCTTGCAGTCAAAAATATGTAGTATAATTATATAATATTGCACAGACTAGTGAAGGTCTATGGTTTCTAGAACTGATAGTAAAGTTCTTATTATTATTTTTTTTGCTTAAATTAATTCTTAAAAGTTTTTATCAATCCTGCATTTTTTTTGACAATTTAGTTGTACAAAGTCTTTAAAGATTTGCTAAATAAATTGGGAGCTTTATCACTAATCATTTTTAATATGTATCTCTATAATAAGATTTGGTATTCAAAAGAAAACATTAAAATATGATAATTTATTTATTTTAGTTTGTAAAGAAGCATTGGAAGTCTTGACGATAGCATTAGTACTGAATCCAAAAGCATTAGAAGATTTGACCAGAGATTCCATGCACAGTGCAACTGAAAACGTCATGTGGAATACTTTCTTAATAGACCTTGTATTAGTTAGCACTTCGCGGGCGATTCGCGCAACTGCTGCCGAACAATTTTTACTTATATCAACGTGGTGTAGTAGTGGCCATCAAGCGCTGCAGTTTTTTATTACCCGTCTTTTCCCAGTCATTAATACAACAGTCATGGAGTACGCAAGGCAGAGTCACGAATTTTTTCAAGTAAGTATCTAACTATTTATCTCTGAAAGTTTTATGTAATCATCACTAACGTTTTTATTTTTTCTCGTCTCTTAGCTGTTATGCAGGCTTTTAAACTATGCTCATATATCTGGATGCCCATTGTCATCAGCTGAAAATTGGTTGAACGTTGAAATTGCGTGGTTGAAGGAAGTGCGCGATCGTGTTCAAGAAACTGGAGACGGTCAAGTAGACGAAGCTGTTTTAGAGGGTCACCTTGGCCTTACCAAGGAATTACTGTCATTCCTTCCACCCAGAAAGAAATACGAATTAGGAGCAGATGAAAAACGAGGCATAAATTTAATTAAGGTTGGTAATACTTATAATAAATCGTTTTTTTTTCTTAAAACACCTCAATTTAAACCAAATTAAAATTATTAAAGAATAATTATTGTTTAAAATACATTAATTTTGCATAAAAAATCGTCTATTAATTTCAAAGCTCTCTTAACTATAATCGAATCAATAATTACAAAAAAATAAATAAGTTCAAAATGGTATTACTCTTTTCAAATGAAAAATTCAATTTTTTTTACAACAGTTTAAAAATAAGAATTTGATCATAAAATTGACTATTTTAATAATATTGTTGATCAATTTGTACTACTATAAAAAATATCGTGATATTTTTTTGTAAAAAATAAAGCATATACCTAGAAAATCTTGAGCCATTTAAATTGTCAATTTGGACAAAATAGGCTAACTAAAAATTATTATGTATTCCACTCGATAGAATATGTAATATAGTTATAATATATTTTACTAAGAAATCGATTTAGCCTTTAATAAATTCACACCATCATTTCTAATAATCAGATTAGAATTAGCATCACTTAAATTTGTTTCAATTTGCACGGCAACAGGAATTAGTCCAAGACTTCATATTCCCGGCGTCGTGCTGCATGCTGCAGCTGCGCAACACAGGTGAGCTGGGCTCATCGCAAGCTCCTCCTGTCTGCACTACACCCCAATCAATTAGTGCAGCATTCGATCTGCTCGTGAGTCTTTGCACGGGTTGTGTGCACAACATGATACTTCTAGTCAGTATGCTATGCGACATGTTCTACTCAGAGAAGGACGAGCCTCTCGTCGAGTGGGACTATCTGCCACCAGTTGGACCCCGACCATCTCAGGGCTTCGTTGGACTGAAGAATGCCGGAGCTACTTGCTACATGAACTCGGTACTCCAACAGCTCTATATGGTGGAAAGCATCAGAATAGGACTGCTCGCTGCCGAGGGAGCGGCGACCGACTTGAACGAAGATTTTTCGGGAGAGGAAAGAATAGAGGTGGAGCAAACGATAGAGGCGACCGATAACGATACAAACGAGGAAAAGTGCAGTGCCGATGAGTCACGGAAAGAATATAACATTGGTATTCTCAAACAAGTACAGGCGATTTTCGGACACTTGGCGTACAGCAAACTTCAGTACTACATTCCTCGTGGACTTTGGAAACATTTCAAGTGAGTTCTTGCAGTTATCTAAGTGTGAATGTTACTGCAAATATAAAGCAATTATTATTATTAGTCCCAGTAAATTAAGTCTATGCACGGGTTTGCGCTATAATCCTGTGACTTACAAAGAGGTGTATTTAGTTTAATTTTTAACTTTTGTAAGTGAAACCATTGCAAAATGAACATATAAGCAAAAATTAAATTAAAAAGACCGAATTTTTTTCATATAATTGAATATTAAATTCATTCCAATAATTAATTATTCTTTCAACAATTTTTATGAATAATTGCTTATGAATAATTGCTTATGAATAATTGAGTATATAATTGTGATTAATTAAAAGCTAGCATTCAAGTTCAGTAAAAATTCATCAATAAGTTAAATATCTTAGTTAAATATTAATAACAGTATTTAAATATAAAAAAAATAATTGCATTGTTGCATTACAAAAATTCTGTGAATATTGTATATTTTAATTCCAATGATCATTCTAGACTTCAAGGTGAACCTGTAAATCTTCGAGAGCAACAAGATGCTGTTGAATTTTTCATGAGCTTAGTAGAAAGTTTGGATGAAGCTTTAAAAGCTCTAGGTCATGAGCAAATTATGAGCAAGATCCTTGGTGGTTCTTACAGTGATCAAAAAATCTGCAAAGGCTGTCCCCACAGGTATATATTATTAATGCTAATTTTAGTTTATCAGTTATTTACTTATTTAATTAAATTTTTATATTCATTATCAATATAATTTTAGATACTCTAAAGAAGAGCCGTTTAGTGTAATAAGCGTGGATATTAGGAATCATAGTAATTTATTGGACTCTTTAGAACAATATGTCAAGGGAGAACTGCTTGAAGGAGCAGATGCATATCACTGTGATAAATGTAACAAAAAAGTAAGTCATAGTTATAAAAAATCATTTTTTAAATTTAAAAGAGAATATTTTATAAAAATAAATTATTTTTAGGTTGTGACGGTTAAACGATTATGCGTTAAAAAATTGCCTCCTATTCTGGCTATCCAGTTGAAGAGGTTTGAGTACGACTTCGAACGAGTCTGTGCTATAAAGTTTAATGATTACTTTGAATTTCCAAGAGATCTTGATATGGAACCTTACACAGTCTCGGGGCTCGCTAAATTAGAAGGAGAGATTATAGACTGGGACCATGAGGAGGCAATCAAAGGAACTTGTACCAAATATCAACTAACCGGTATTGTAGTTCATAGTGGGCAAGCCAGTGGCGGTCACTACTATTCTTACATTTTGCACAGGTAAGAGACTATTACTAATTATGTGGTTTTCAATTCTATACTTTTCAAATGAAAGTGAATTTATATAATATGGTTTTCTTTCATTTTAGACAAAGCGATGGAAGTGGAAAATGGTATAAGTTTGATGATGGCGATGTAACTGAATGTAAAATGGAAGAAGAGGAAGAAATGAAGTCTCAGTGTTTTGGTGGTGATTATATGGGAGAAGTATTTGACCACATACTTAAGAGAATGAGCTACCGCAGACAAAAACGATGGTGGAATGCATACATGCTGTTTTATACTAGAATTGATGTTGAACAAAATTCACTATTAAAGAAAGTTAATGAATTATCACTGTGTAAGTAATATTCTGATAAGATTTAATTTTGATATAGGTAGTATTTATAATAAAAAATAGGAATTTAAAAATATGCTATTATTTTAGATACGAAATTTGGAGTAACCAAGATGCCTCCAGCAATTGAATACAGTGTCAGAAAGCAAAACATTAAATTTATGCATAATAGAAATCAATTTAACACAGAATACTTTCAGTTCATCAGAAAACTTGTATCGTGCAATCCTCATAATGTTAGTAGACCAAATCAAGAGAAAATGGTACGTTAATAAAATAGAAAACTAAGAATGATGATTAGTTTTAGTAACTATAATGATATTAATAATTGTGCTTTTTATTTGCAGAGTCCTGAAGCTGAAGAATTGTCAATGCTATCTGTTCTACTGGCGTCAAAATTTCTATTTTATACTGGTTTTCATACAAAGAAAACTTTACGTGGTAATGCAACAGATTGGCATGATATTCTGTGTCATCATTTGTTAGGGAGTAAAGGAGCTCGTTCTTGGTTTGCTCACAATGTTTTATTTAATCATCCACACAGGTATATTATTTTATAATAATTAAAATACTAATAAAATTCTATGATAGCAATGATTCATTTAGTACATAAATTATAAGTATTTATTATAGGTTCTGTGAATATTTACTGAGTTGTCCCAGTACGGAAGTTCGAAGCGCCTTTTTGAAAATACTGGTATTTTTGGCTCACTTTTCGTTACAAGATGGCCCTTGTTCGCCCCCGCTTAATGCTCCAAGTGAGTATTTTTGAAATACTGAGAATTTTTTACTTTGCTTGATGAGTTTACCTGCACATATTTAATCTTAAAACCTATATAGCTATGTTACTGGATCCAACGGCAACTCTTAGTGATCATCTTCTACATGCAGTGCTTATGTTACTGCATCGAGAAATCTCGGATCATGGTCGTCATTTACCTCATTATTTTTCACTATTCCTCACCTATGCATCAATTGGCCTACCGCAGAAATTGCAGCTATTAAAGGTAAGAGTCATTGAATTCTTTTTTAGATTTTAACAATGCTTTCGTCCGTGAAAGAAATACTGATTATTTGAAAACACTTCAGCTCAATGTGCCAGTTACGTTTATGTTGGTTGCAATCGATGAGGGACCAGGTCCGGTGATCAAATATCAATATCCAGAATTGACGAAACTTCACCAGGTGGTGAGCATTCTAATACGTTGCTGTGACGTGTCGTCTAAGGCACAGTCGAGCAATGCTCAGAACGACGTACAACCTCTGCCAAATCCTTATGGGGATCCAGCCTGCGGCACGGAACATCTTATGCCCATTATTCCACCGGCTGCAGCCGAGATTTTGTTCAGCCGCGCAAGTTATATGAAGAAATTGATAGAAGATGCGAGCGTCACAGAGGAGACCGTCAAATTGCTGCAATACTGTTGTTGGGAGAATCCACACTTCTCGCGCACTGTACTCAGTGAACTATTATGGCAGATTGGCTATGCTTATACTCACGAATTGAAGCACCACACAGATCTGCTATTAGAGATGTTACTCATGGAAGATTCATGGCAAATGCATCGTTTGCATAATGCTTTGAAAGGTAAATTGTTGAAATACAATCTGCAGTGAGATTAAAATTAAAGATGTATTTAAAATTTTGTAGAAATATTAAATATGTATCTCATTGAATTTAGGTGTACCAGAAGAGCGTGAAGGATTGTTTGACACAATTCAAAAGAGTAGAAGTCACTATCAAAAACGAGCATATCAATGCATTAAGTGCATGGTACAATTGCTGAGCAAATGTAGAGCAGCTCATCAATTCATGTATCAAAATACTGAATTGAGAAAGAAGTGGCTACTTGCTATTGATTGGCTCCAAGATGAATTGGATAAGGTTTGCATACATTTATACCTAATATTATATTTCTATACTTAAATTTTGAATACGGATTAAAATATATTGTACACCTTATGTTTGAAACAGAGGCCCTATACTTCTACTGCTCCGTATACACATGCTTACAATAATTGGTCACCACCAGCTCAGTCTAACGAATCTACAAACGGCTACTTTCTTGAACGCAGTAGTAGTGCTAAGAAAACTTTAGAACTAGCATACGAGTTGTGCCCCGATGAGGAACCCGAAGTTGAAGAAACAAGTGAAGATGGAGTAGAAGTAACATTTGCGAGGTAAATATAAAAAATTTCCGCTTATGTCGAAGATTTGGTTACCCTGTAAGAAAAATAGGTAGTTTAAGCATTTCATCTAAGTTAAGATAGAAGAAAAATGCTATGCTTTGATAACACAACTTTACTTGTCATTTCTCGATCCTCGCATTCGACACTCCTAAACAGGAACTTAATAACAATCGGTATGGATGTACAAAGAAAACGTTCTTTTGTTACAGCTGTACTTAGCAATCTAACGCTTCCTTACTTCAATAATTACAAATGAATATGTAAACTGCTCGCGCTCGATTTACGTCATGCCATGACTTGTATTTTGATTGAACTTTAAGTTTTTTCGCTTTCGCTTGTTTTCGGTAGACTTGAATCAGACTTTCAAATTGTAACATTTAAATAACTCTATGCTTTAGTTTTACTACGCAACCCGACGGTTTTGTAATACGAAGATTTCAACATGATTCGCCTACTGGTAGAAGCACCATCTTGGACTCTAGTATGGATCAGTCATTAAGGTAGACGTTATGACAACCTGATAGGAACATGTTCATATTTTCCTTCATACAGAATTTTAATTGAATTTGTTTTATGAAACCCGCGTTTAAGCTACTTTAGTCCGATGCTTTTTAAATATTTTCGTCTTTAAATTTCTCCAATCGTATACAATTTTTATGATTTTTATGCAGTTTGTAAGTTATAATTATTGAAGAACTAGAAACGGAAAAATCGATTCATATAATTTAATTAAATAAACATTTATATTATTCATTTTATTGGTCTTGAACTTTTCCTGCCCCTAAAAAATGGTGTAAATAAAAAGCTACTTTTAGGGTATCTATCTGTATTATAAATTAATTAGAAAAACCGCCTATCGAATGAACAAATGAGATACTATTTATGTCATTTGTAGAACATTTTAGAGATTTTGCAGTAAAGTTGTGAAAAGAAAAATATTCAATATTAAATTTTGTTTTAAATGATTCTTATTAAAAATTTTTATACATAAATAAGATTTTCTTTTTAAAAAAGTGGTATACACAACAATAAGAAGTTTTCAAAATATTTTAATTAATTGCTATTATATATTTGACATAGTATTAATGTTTGAAAAATATTTTTGCTAGATTACGTATATTAACGGCAATTAATTAAGAGAAACAACTAAACAATTTTCAACTTTGTAATTAAAATAAAAAAATTATTTTCAGAAATGAATATATAAAGTTGTTTGAGGATGAATATCGAAAACAACAACTACAAAAAAAGCAGCAGCAAATGCAGGAACAGGAGCAGCAAATGCAAGAACAACAACAGCAAATGCAACAACTGCAACAACTGCAACATCAGCACCTACAGCAACTACAACCGCAACAACAACAACAACAACAACAACAACAACAACAACAACAACAACAACAACAACAACAACAGCAACAACAACCTGGCCCGTCGCCAGTACATACAACTAATACGTCTGAGCAGCATGGCCCTCAAAATAGCGAATCTTCACCGAATGTCAGTCAGGATCCATAATGAATACTGAACGTAGACATTTTGTATGGCCCGCGTGTTGCCTCCGTGAGAGCAGCTGGAATTATATAGAATTAACTGGGCCAGCGTGTTGGATGTTGAGAAAGATACAACCAGTTGGCGTGTATATATGGAGCAAATAAGGGAAGATACAATAACCTGTCATTCGTGACTTGAAGTTTTTTTTTCTTCAGCGGCAAACGCTGCTGATCAGAAACTCTTTTGGTATCGTCGATATCATTTACAAACGTTTGTTTATCGCGATTTTTCGAGAAAATATAATGGTATACGCAGATCAAGATGAAGCATCAGTGTTTCAAAGCGTAGAATTTCAAGAGAAAAGGAAAAGAAAAGTGGAAGAAAAAAATGATAGAATGAAAGTGCGTACGTGTGAGAGGAAGTGAAACTGAGAGGGGACGAAAGGAAGTGCGAGATGTAAGAGACAAACGATTGTAATGCGTATTTAGGGAAAAGTGTTGTCATCTTGACTGGTTAGCAGAAGGCTTGAGCAAGCATTGCCATACCCTTGTTAAAATGTCAAGAGCTGGTTATTGATAAGCATGTGACAGACTTGGTTTTTTTTTTTATATTGATCATGGGAAGCCAAGCCCAAGTAAAATGATTATGCTAGTGTTTGGTTCTTCATGAACTTGTTACTGGATTATATTTTTGTAACTAAACATGAAATTTTCTCTATTGTACTTAAGCTAAAGCAATGAAATAAGCAGTGATTTAAAATTTTTAATACTTGAAGATACTAAAACAATTTTAACACCAAAATAGAATTCTATTGGAAAATTTTTGTTTTATTCGGTGAAGAAAAGGATATTATCATGAGACTGAATTTTCGAGTACTATTTTATTTTTTATAAACAATCGATTTAAAAGAACAAAAGCTTTAATTTCAATCAAAATTTTAGACAATGATGGAACAATTTATTTCCTTTAAAAGGATGGACAAGGTCACGTGGTAAAAGCATTCAAATTATACTATATTGTTTTATAATATAATCCATAATTATCGGAGTTCTGGTCATTTTTAGTAAAAAATAATGATAATAATAACAATAATTATAATGCAACGAGTACTTGAAATTATTGATACTCATGAAGTAATCCAAGCTCTGATATAATTTATAAGGTGTTATGTATAAATAATTTTTAATAATGAGAAAAAGAAAAACCAAGTCAAACGCTAATGTAAGTACGACTGGAACGAAGTTTATTCCAGTTTACGTAAACTCGTGCTACGAACACTCGACGTTCGTGTTGGGATGATAGGATAAAAAAATCATTGTCGAATCTATTGTCATGTTTGTAACTCGATCAAGAAAACATACCAAAAAAGAATAATAGCTTTTTTAAACGCGTTATTGAAAAAGAAAATCAATTTTGAATGCTAATATTACCTAATCTTGATTGGATATGTACATATGCAACTGCTTTTTTACGTGTGATAAAAAAATTATTCTATTCTTATTATACTTGGAGGCGAGTCGAAACGCTAGTGTAAATCCTGGTTTTGTAAACAAACATTGTATGATATGTTTTTTTACGTTTAGAGGATGAAATGAGCAGCAAGTATAGTCGATAATATTATTTAATTTATAATTAATTCAAAACCGTTTTGGTAAGAGTAGCGCTGTGTATAGTAGTTGAGAACAAGTTTGATGGAATCTACACGCATTGAGTACATACTGAGAAAAGTATCATCGGTTGAACTGTATTTAGAAATCATGGTGTCATGAGCTAGTGTCATTTTCTAATGTAATTTTTTTAAAAATGCGCATGCAAGCCTCGAGTACGAACCACGCAAGAGATTTGACCAAGGACTGGCGTAAAAATTTTGGCAAAAATATAACGAGTATAATGCAGGCCAAGTTACATACGTGGTTTTTCGAATACTTACAGCACACATACTCACTCACATACACAAAAAAATCTTTGACAAGTATTTTATGAATGAGTGCAGTGAAAGGACATATTTGTTAAAACGAGAAAACAGGACTCGAGTTACAAGCGATCGAGTCCACTTTGTGTATGAATGCGCTTGTATTATTCGTATGTACGATTGTGCGTCAAGTGTATAAATGAAGAAATCGAGAAAAAGCGCATGAATGGGGAAGAAGCAAAAGTAATACTGAAAAAAATAATGAAAAGAGTTAAAATCGCACGATGAAAACGGAACGACTTGAATGAGTTTTTCATCCATTGTATTATCAAGTTTTTATCGTTTTTCTTTAATTGTTACTTATTGCAAATTAAAAAAAAATAATTGAACTCTAGTTAAATGAAAAGGAATTGTAATTTTTTTATTGTTATATTGATTAATTAATTATTGAACACTACGAAAAAATTTTGAATCTATATTTTCACACGTGGAAATGGGCGTTTATCGCGATGCATTGATTGTTCTTGTCCCACTTTGTACAATCAATTTTCTCATTTGCTAAGGGCTTGAATAAGAGAGATCATGCGCAGTGTTTGATATTTGTTTTTAATCTACCTCGAACCATGTTTCTTTCTCGCTTGCGAGAACATGTTTTCAAATCTTGGTTACCGATTAAATACCAAGAGAAACAGACTACGAGAGATGTGAAAAAAAACGTTATAAAAAGAGAGAATTACCAGGCAAAGGGTCGAGTTTTATATTCGAGCCCAGCTTGATACAGACAAATACAAAATAAGCAGTGAAAAACAAAACTGAGCGAAAAAAATTTTGCAAATTTTTAGTCGAGCCAGTAATAGTACTTGGTACAGCCATGTGAGGATTGACTTGAAAGAAAGTCAGCTTGATTGATACCGCCGGATTCTTGAGAAAAATGAAAATAAATTCTGTAATGCAAGAATGAGTGATTTTCAGTTTTTCATTCTCTGCGATACACGCAGAAATATATTGTGGTGTGTTTCGAGAACAGTTTCTCTTTTTTGTGTTTTTGTATTGACGCGCTTGATATTAATTCAAACTTTGCGATTGCTGTATCGACGTGCGATCTACTTCGAGCTTTTAATTTGTTTTTAGTATAAAAATTTTATTAAGAGGAGAAGAATAACAGCAGAATATACCAAAATACCAAGGATGTTCACTGCTAAATATTCTTTAAGCATGTGGTTGTTATTACTGACACAATCATCAATTATTGTACAAAATAATTCATTATGCAAATAAGCACGTTGAGAAAAAGCAAGCTGCATAATTTTGTAATTTTCGCAAACTGTTTTCGTTATGATTAGCAAAATTGTTTTCATGCTTGGCAAAAGAACGTATACTTTTGAGGTTGAAAAAATTTGATAATCATGACGGAACGTTTTTTTTAGTAGATCAATAAAATTTGCCTCAGTGCAAGTGCTTAAATTGAAGACTATTTTGATGTATTCAATCATAAAAAAAACTAAGAATCAGAAAAGTTTAAGTTCTCGGTTGAAATAATGTTTTCAACCGCTTAAGCTTTTACGATTTTTACCATAGTTTAATAAAGGAAATAAAAATTAAGTAAATTTAGTGAGACAAGTATATAACGATCATGAAGACATAAATTTTCTAGACTTAGTATTTAGTAGTGGACATTTTCTGTACGATATCCACAATGAGACTTTGGACTACTCAAGTGCATTTTTTTTTAAGCTGCGCGTTCCGGATACGCTTTCAAACTTTTCGATTGAGTAACCGAATAACGAAACAAAACTAAGTTCGCGAATGTCTTGAATTGTAAAGAAATCGAATACATAATTGTATATAAGTATAACGTTATTAAACAACAATACGAAGCGAATAATAGAAGGAATAAGAAGTCCCGCGAAGTTTTAGTAAATCCTTGTTATAAACATAATTAAACATGCAGTAAGTAAATTTATCTAACTCTTGCTAAGCGTTTTGCACATAATAATAATAATAAAAAAGTGACGTTGCGTTGAAATTTGGTCTTTTGAGAAAAAAAAATCTTTTGAGAATCGTTCTTTCCTATCGATATAACCACAAAACGATAAAAAATAAACAGAAAAACTGCCTATATATATAAAAATATATATATACAGTAATGTATATATATACACATTACTGATATTCTCTTGCGTTTATACTCGTACATGTACCTCTAATTTTCTTATTTATAAATATTTTAAGTGTATTGTCGATTGATTTTTTAAAAGAAAAAAATTCACATGATATTTATTTCAACGTTGTATTTAAAAGGATCAGCAAGTAAAAATCAATTGTTATCAAACGAATTCTCGAAGGTTTGCCATTCAATACAGTATCCCAGACGTTTATAATAAAAAGAAAAGAAAAAAAAAGAATCATACAGCTATTACAGAGTCCCGATACACGTTTCATCAAGCTGAAAAGAATAAGGTGAAGAGAGAAAAAAGCCGAAGACCGCATAAACGGATTTACGGTAAAGTTTTTTATAATTAATAGGGGAAATTAAAGCCGCTCGCAAGTGTGCAAGTTCGAGATTGCGGCGGTAGACGAGAGTCGCGCGGGTCAGCCTATACGTAAATTCAGAGAAAGGAGAACGAAAATCGAGCGACGTAGAGTAAAGCTGAATAACAAAAAAAAAGCATAAAAATAAAACCAATATTCCTATTAAAATACAAAAGTCACTCTTTATATACACAAACACTTGAAAACTCCGTATAAATACATCGCTCTTGTAAATAATAAAATCTATTTCCATATACTGCGCGCAGGACTTTCTAAAAAGAAATGCGTAAAGTGAAGCGTCGCTTTCAAGTTCTTTCTTCGCTCTCGCAGACACTCTGATACACGGATACCCATTGTTTACATGAAAGAGAGAGAGAAAGAGAGGATGGGCAAGTCAGTCAATGAAGCACAGGTTACTGCCACGTGCCAAGACTGCGCTTTCACGGCAGTCGTGCACTTGGCTCTTATTATACTGCAAAAAGGCAGAACGACGAAAGCTGTTCACCCAAGTGACAAGAGCCTCGAAAACCTTGGAAGATCCCGTTTTAAATTTGAGTCCCGTTGCAGTTATACCCTCATAGCACGAAATGCCTTTTTACAATGTGCAGCGCTGGAAGCTCGAACTTTCGCTTTTTCATGTAAAAGTAATAGTACTTTTGAGAAATATACCGATGATAAACCGTTTAGATGCCACAGGAATAGACGTTTTCTATGAAAATAGTCCAATCCGAAGTTTTGCATCCATAATTTTTTATTTGCATAGAAAAATTGCGTATAGATGCAGCAGCGCGAATTGATTCAAAAGTATTAATCGCGCGTATGAAACAGTGAAACCTCGCGGTTCCATAGGTTACACGAATAATAAATATATATGACAATCTTCCAAGTAAATAATATATCTAGTTAAATATATATATAGAGTCATGAGATGAATTCGCACTGTACAAGTCTTAAATGGTTCACTGATACTTTTGTGCCATCAGGGTATAATGCAGCAAAGATTGAACTGTTCGATTGGTCCTTTGCCATTTGAGAGTCATATTCATTACACACACACACACACACACACACACACGGGCGATGTACTAATTTGTAGGATTATTAATCGAGGCAAAGTCATGGGTAATCGCGCACCATGATCATATTGTCGCAAGCAAATTGTCTATTTCACACCATGTACCGTGTACGTTTTCACGTTGTTTTTAAATGTATAAACAGTTTTAAATAATTTATAAAATATATAAGTCGAGATCAAGCAGATATGTTGTGTTGGTTGATTCTTATTATTTTTTATTATATTATTATTTTTATTACTGCATCATTTACTATTATATTGCTTTATTTTTATTTTAAAATTAAGTTGTTACTTACGCGTCGACTATATATAGCAAAAGCGACGAGTCAAGCCTTTATTCATTGATTTTGCATATATGTATCATCTGCACGCACATGTAAAAAGTACATGTACATGTATGGTAAGGCACGTCGCAGCAGCGGTATGGACTTTATGGTACATCAAAGTTTTAAAAAAAAAAGTTTAATTTCCGTTGCAGAACAAAAACTCTTTATCCGACGCACGTAAATTCGCATATATATATACATACATACACATAAATATATTCGAAGTTACCGAATAACGAGATCCGTGATGTATAATAAAAGATGAAAACGAAAAAAATAAATAAAAGGAAAGAAAAAAAAGTCCCAAGGAATGAAAAAGTGGAATAAAATCTTTTGTAACATTTGTTAATAGAGCGCATTTATTGTACGCATTTTTTCGTTGCCCGAAGGGAGAAAAAAAAGGAATAATAATTAATAACCTCGCGATTATTTATATAAACGCATGTAAAAGAAGTATAAATATTATAAAATCGAAAGTAGCCTCCGAGCCTTCGGCGAACAGCAACAACAATACCTATATGACGATTCACGATGTCATTTTATCGAAAAAAATAAATAAAAGCGAAGATGAGAGAAAGAAATAAGGGAAAAAATGGAAAAAAGTATATTTATAAAGAGGGAAGAGCGAATCCTCGGTCGTGATGGTCTTGTACGCGTTCAAAAATTGAGAGGGAGAGAAAGGAACACAGAGAGAAAGAGAGAGTGAGAGAGAGAAAGAAAGAGTGCACTTTGAGGAAACTTAAATTGGGGTGTTTGGGCTTCGAAGTAATTTGCTATTTATTTTAGAAACTATAGGTACGGAATCTTGGCGTTTTGTGTACCAATCATTTCTAAAGAGTGTAATAAAAACCGTTAAACTTATAAATGAACTCGAGCTTTTTTTTTGCTTAATCACCTGTGAAAAACGTTCCATGCTGCAGTGTAGTTGTAATTCAAGTTTTCATGTTTAGAATTTTGTTTACCTTTTTTTTTAACATTGATTTATCGATGCCCATTTCAAATAATAAAAATAGTCTCTTTATCTTACATAATGATCTTCTACAGATTTCTCGAACATAAGTACTTTATCCCCCCTCCCCCACCCCCAAATAGTTTAAAAGCATGGCATTTCACATATAGATTTAATTAAACACGTGCAAGTACTATGTACTTTTTATGCCTAGTGCAGTCAGGATTCGTGAAATAAGTCCAGATGAAAGAGCAACTTTCATATTAAGCCATAATAGCGGTAAGAATATAGAAGAGCTCCCGGGGCTTATCTTTGTAGCTCTCGTGACGAGCGCGAGGCATCCATATCATCAACGTATCCACAAAGATTTCCGTTGTTGCCCCGCTCAGACCATTCGACAGAAGCAGTCTTGTCTCATTTATGCAATAAGTCTTATTATCGCTTATCGGTAAAGCTTATCGGTTACATTGACATTGAATGGAGGTGATGGCTAAACCTCCGTGCCTCCTACTCTTTATCACTGGTGAATCGGACTCTCTTTCGTTATACGGAACTTGCGACTCCTCGCGGTCTGATCTCCGCGGCTGCAGTTATACTTACCGAAGAGAAAGTCCAAAGATCTTGACAGTTTTCATGCTTTGAGTTTGATCGCAGCTTTACGGGTGAGTAAGTTTTTATATTTATAGAGGCTTTTGACTTAGGCGAAGTTCCTTCCAAGTTTCTCAGACTTTTTTATGTGATGTATTGAATATTGATTACGCGTTGCGGTGTTATGTTTATACAAAGGAGCTGTAATTGACGTAATGTGATAGCTGCAGTGTGCGCAATAGGTGATTCACCTTCTTTGTTCCCTTATGTTGTTTACATGTTAAAGAGGAGTATAATAATCAAAAAATTAATAACAATTTTTATCGATCAATCGAATACATTATTGTTTGCTATTTAGTTTTCGATAGTTTTAGTTAGCTTCAAAGAAAGTTAAGGACACATTTTGTTTTGTGAAGTTCATATTTCGTTTATACGATAAAAAAATTATATAAATAAAGACCGCAAATATTTTTTAGAAAAAAACTTTAAATGAAAATTTTAAATTTATATAATATTATTTTTGTGCAATGCTTATAAAAGCTTATTCAAGTTCCAAATTGGGCTTCTACTCTAAACTAAATGATTTTTTACAAATACCTATTCTTTAATCGTTTTATGTGCACAAGTAATCACCTTAAAGAGCTTTAAAAAAATATTTTAGGCTTGTAGATTACATATCCTAGAAATTTAAAACCATACGACTTTCGAATACTTCTGCGCTTTTTTGCGTATTGTGCGTCTACCATGAATACTCACTAAATTCTCTGAATAACCATTCTCAAATGTTTTTTTCTTTAAATTAGTTAAACAAGTTTTGTAATTGATCAATAAATTTTGCGTAGCTCGAAAATGTCCCAATTCGTCTGCATCCAAGACTTCGAAGACTACGCACTAAACAGATTAACACCAGTTGTAAGGGACTACTACAAAAGTGGAGCCGGAGAAGAATACACGTTAAAATGGAACAGAGAAGCGTTCAAAAAGTAAGGAACGACTTCTAACTCATTGCGTAATAATTAAAGATATAATCAAACGTCTGTTGATCAATCATCATAAAATATGTAAACGACATTAATAACGTCACGCGCTCTCAAGTGTAAAAGCAAAATTAAAATTCTCCATTACGCGCAACTTAAGTTTGTTTATAATATACATAATATAATTGAACTTCTGTGTACTACTACACACAAAAACTGCACATTTTAGGATTCGAATACGACCTCGAGTTTTGCGAGATGTGTCAAAAAGGGACATCAGTACTACGGTACTCGGGGAGAAGGTTTCGATGCCCCTGGGTGTGTCACCAACGGCGATGCAAAGAATGGCACATCCCGATGGTGAATGCGCAAATGTCAAAGGTAAGGTAATTTTTGCACAAGGTACAAAAAATGAAAATTATATAAGAGCTTTAAATATTATACACGTAAAATATTTTTTAAATTCGAGTTACAATTTAAATTATGAATGACAAAAAAAATGGATGCAAATACGGAATTCAAGGCTTCCACTTGTAAATATTTTACAAAATAGAGTTGTTTATAACTGAATTAATGGTATATACTATATTACGATAAGATCTGAAAGGTATATAATTGATAAGTGCGATATCCGCATAAGCACATCAGTAAAAAATGCACTGCTTGTATTTTAGTTTTGATTAACATGAAAAAATAATCAGATAAATATAGTAAATTGAATTGACTAGACTAAAATAGAATTACTTTTAGTCCTTGTTAAATAAAGTTTATTGTTTGTCTTCCTGTAGTAAGAATTTAGATTATATCGCTTCTATATAATCTTACTGTATTATCAGCCCTTCAATTTTCACGTGAAAATACAATCATGGCTTATGTAATGTTGAAGATAATATACATTATCACTGCTAGATAGTCAAAGCCTTTGGAAATGCAAAATCAATTATCTATTTAAATGGATATAATAAAATCTATAAGAGCCACTAACAAATCATTAAAAAGGTGATGCAACAGAGATAACGAAGACGTTAATTATTATCAATGAATCTTAAAATTACGACATATTTATATACATATATCTAGAACGTATTTTGACGTAATACATATACATTCTATGTAATACATTATGTAACAAGGGAGAAAAGTCGCTCTTGATATCCGAGTTACATACCTGTAGTACTTTATTCCCATCTCAACTGTGGTCACTTTTTTAACTTGGAAAGTGAGAGCGAAGGAAATATTGTATATTTTCAATAAAAGGCATTTGACTAAATTTATATGAAATTCATTTATATGAACAAACTTCGGCTCGGATGTCAATTTACACGAGTTCTGGGTTAGCCAATTTTCCTCCCAGGTAGCATATACTATTTTTCCTCATACCAGCATGGGAACTGCACATTACAAAGAAAAAGTACTTTATTCACATCTCAACAGAAATGGCCACTTTATTCCCAACCCTGAAAGCGGGGAAAAAACTGGAGTTATTACCCTCCTTTTTAACAAATTTTACTTGTTTACAGCAAATTTACTATTCTCCCGCATTTTACGATAAGTATTTTTCTCCCGCATTTTACTTTTGCATACTATATAAATTACTATATAAATGAATATTATATAAATTTAGCCAAATATCTTTTAAATAATTATTAGAATATTATACGCAACATTTATGAAAACCACTTAGCTTCCTTTAACTTAATGGTTTGTTCGAATATACTTTAATTATATACTTTTTTAAACGAATATTAATTTATTAGATATTCAAGAATCATTGATTATAACATAACCTAAAATTTTACAGCTAAAAATATATTTTTTATTGATAAGTTTATGAAAATAAATCTATTTAATCAATCTATATTTTCAATTATATGCACAAATATAAAAAACTTTGATCATATCATAAGCTAAAATATTTAAACAAATTTAATACACCAAATATTGAAAAATTATAATTCAATATATTATATTTTAAAAATATTTCCAAATACAAATAAAATGAGATATTAAACATCAAATTCCATCAATTCATTATTGAATTAAAAATATTTGAAAAAAAATCTTATAAATCAGAATAATTGAAATATCTTCAAAACTTATTAACCAAACGTATAG
Source organism: Megastigmus stigmatizans (assembly GCA_900490015.1). Classification (NCBI taxonomy): domain Eukaryota; kingdom Metazoa; phylum Arthropoda; class Insecta; order Hymenoptera; family Megastigmidae; genus Megastigmus; species Megastigmus stigmatizans. Next base: position 7,252 of record UELV01178902.1, on the reverse strand, counting down.
AATGATAGCTTTCAAGGAACAAAAATTATATTTATAAATAAAATATTAATGCCTGAAAATTTAACAGATTCATACTAACAATAATCTATAAAATTTAGTGATATTTCATAATGATTAATAAAGAAATTCTAAAGTTATAACCATAATTTCAAAAAATGACATTTTTCGAAATAACAACAGAACGACGCAAGCAACTTCAAAAAGTAATATGTCAAATTGTAGGTAATTTAATGCTCTTTCAAACGTATATTGTAAGTTTATTAAGCATTAAACTTCCCTTAACCCATTAACGACCAAGTCCCCGAATTTGCAACATCTTTTTCAAGGCTTTTTTTCAACTAAAAAAAAGGTTTGAAAAAATTTGAAAAAGATCATATCCGATGTATTTTGAGCTGTTCTTTCGAATGGTGATACCGATCTTTTGTTAGAATACTCCTGCAAAAAATATGGCGTGTTTTTCACGAAAAAAAGTGAAAAAATTTAGAAATTTTCCCAGGTGGATTCAGTGAAAACCCTTCGGGTTATCACTGAATCCACCTGCGGAAATCAAGAGCGACTTTTCTTCTTTATTACATAATATACTATATTTCCGTTGACGATAAACTGATTTAATGTTACAGCGGTAGAAGGAGCCAAAACTGTATTCATTCTCTCCACCATTGCAACGAGTAGCATCGAGGAGGTAGCAAAAGCAGCTCCGGGAGCTATCAAATGGTTCCAGCTGTACGTTTACATCGACAGAAATGTCACTTTGGGTCTGATCCGGCGAGCGGAACGAGCCGGTTTCAAAGCTTTGGTATTAACAGTCGATACGCCGATGTTCGGTGATAGGAGACCCGATATGCGAAACAAGTTTGCTTTACCACGACATTTGAGGTGTCTACTTTAAGATGATATAATTTCATTTATGTGAGATTGGAGCCAGAATTTCTGTTCATTGGTATATGAATGTGGATTATGTAACTCCACTGGTATAGGCACTACACTTTTTTTCCAATTCTTGGAACTCGTGGGGCACAGATGACGCCGCATACGATTCTCCTCTCGTCGCCAATTTTATTGTGCATCGCAAGTTCCAAGAATTAGAAAAAAGTGCAGCGTTAATGCCACGTGGAAGTGCATGGTGACATTCGTATTGGTAATGGATAAGGAGCTCCAGGCCGTTTTGTCGTGATTCTATGGCTCCAACCTCCCGTTAATGTTTAATTGCATGCATTTTTCTTGACAATGTCCCTTACTTTCACAGGTTTGCCAATTTCGAGGGCTTATTGGCGCAGAAAATCAATTCGTCGAACAAGGGCTCGGGACTCAGCGAATACGTCACGAATCTTTTCGATGATTCCTTAACTTGGCAAGATATAGCGTGGCTTAAAAGGTAATGTGACTACGTTAAAATCAGGATCTGTTATAAGTCATTAAGCAAGTTATCGATGGTTCTTTTATTAACCGGCAGCGTCACCAAACTTCCCATTGTATTAAAAGGGATTTTAACAGCAGAAGATGCAATTCTCGGTGTCAAACACGGGGCAAGTGCTATTATGGTCTCGAATCACGGAGCTCGTCAGATCGACGGAACACCCGCTTCGGTAACAAATGACAATTCCATCTTAAACAATTACGTACTCTCGAGATGAAAAAGATACCTTTCTTCATGTGGTTATACTTTTTAGATTGAAGCTCTGCCTGAAATCGTTAAGGCCGTTGGTGACAAAGTAGAAATTTATATGGATGGTGGTATTACTCAAGGAACGGATGTTTTAAAAGCTTTAGCACTTGGTGCGAGAATGGTAGGGTTTTAATCATGTATTAACAGATAAATCTTCGGTTACGATATGGATAATTTTATCATAATTTAAATTTTTTGACTAGGTATTTTTCGGAAGGCCTATGCTCTGGGGTTTGACTTACGGAGGCGAAAAAGGAGCTCGGGCTGTACTGGAGATGATGAGGCGAGAAATCGATCAAGCTTTTGGTCTAGCAGGTATGCAACTATTTCATTTTATCAACGTATTCTTTGTAACAATGCTTTTAAATTCATTTTGTTTAATCAATATTGACTTTAAATTTGAGATTCGTGTAATCTGATATTATACTGAAAGTATTTCTACATTATCGTCTACAGTATAATATATTAATGAGTGATATTGATTTTTTCTAGGTTGTACCAATGTTCAACAAGTGACAAATAATATGGTAGTTCATGAATCATATTATAGTAAATTATGATCGCAGAAATATTTTCGATATTGTAATTTTGATTTTATCGTTAACAAATGATTTGTTAAAGTGTTTTCTAACCTGTACGTCCTTGTTATTTAATATACAACTTACTATAAGCACACTTCAACTATTCTTAATTTGAAAGTAAAGAAAATGAATTTTTCATTCTTTATTATTTCCATTTTGTTTTTTATAATTAAAGAACTATAAATGACGGAGTAACTAAAGAACAAGTTAATATTACATACGGTACTATTCAGAATAATTAATGACTATATGATTTATTATTATATTTTCAGAATATTTAATAACTATATGAAGAATATTTAATTACATGAAATAATAATATTTATATTATATTTATTTTATATATATATATCAAATTTTTATTCTGCTGTTTTAAAAATAAGATATGAAAATAAAAAAAATCAATTAAGATTTGATTTTCATGAAATTGAATATATGGCGTTGTCTATGACCTGCTTTATGCATAGCCATTTTTAAAAATAGGGTTACCGGACCTAAATTTTGAGATATCGAAGTCAGAAATTGTGGCTTTTAACACAGGATTTCTATACTAAGCCGTTTTTACACGATGTTTTTTAAGCTTTACCGTGTCAAATATAGATAGATTTTTACCAAAAACTAGTATGTTATAGTACAACATGTACTGATTAAGATACAATTTTATTAAATATAGCAACCGATGTTTATTTTCGAGATACGGCTGTTTAAAATGTAGAATTTTGTCGACTTTTCTCTCGCCAAGGCACGTGGAGAAAGAAAACAGCAGACGTCTTGGCAACGCTGTACTAGCATTCGCGATAAACTAGAATCGGCGTCGTCTAAAACCCCCGAGAAACCAGATTTGAATGCTCAAACCCGATATCACGTGAATATTACATTTTCAACAGCGATTTACAAAATATAAAATTCATTTGAAAAAACATGAAATCCTGTATACTTCATTCTCGATTCATAAGTTTATTTTTGTTTGTACGCTGTTATATACAGGGGTTGAAGCTCGAAACTAATGTGAAATTCTGAAAGAACAGCCAATTTTACCGAATGCAACCCATTTCAGCTTCTTATCTGTTGAAATAACTATTATGTTTGGTAAATGTTCGTTTTGAGTCGATCGGACGTTAATGGGTTAATGTGTACTCCAGACTTGCAAACAAGATATTTTATTTTCCTCTGTGAGATTACTTGATATTGTAATGTATTTTTTTGATTCTCTGGATACATAAATAAATAGAAATTCTATGGTAAGACTTGCCAAATAAAATACTCTCATCAGAAACTTATCACATGAATATCCATCTACTTATTTTCAACAAGATAAGTACCAGATATGATAAACTGATTCATATATATCGCAAAAATCTTCGGTGTGCCGTCCGCCCGATTCGAACGTGTGTAGTTATTTACATAAGAGCAGTATAAAGCTTATCAGTCTCACTGTCATTGTATAGAGGTCATGGCTAAACCTCCATTCCTTCGACTCCCTTTATCACTGGAGCACCGGTCTCTCTTTGGTTATACGGAGCTTGGAACTCCTCGCAGTCTGACCTCCGTCGCAGCTAATCGTTGAAGAAAGCTAAGATCTTGACAGTTTTACCTTGATTTTAAACGATATAAGTGAGTTTTTTTTTATATTTAAGGGGCTTTTGTTCACTGTAAAGTTTTTTTTAGAATTTATGTATTATTCTTGTTTGCTACTGTAAATTTATAGAAATATTTTACTGTATTATCTGATTTGCTACAGTTTTTAGTCGTTTATTGCAGTTGTGCAAATGAGAATGCCCACGAAGTTCGAATATAAATCAATGTTTAGGGGTAACGAAAAAAGCATGTTTTAAGTTTATAGCATCAAAAAACATTCATTATAAAAAGTATTATGCTTACTACACTATATACTCATACACAATTAAATGCCTAAATTTTGACTCGAGTTCTTGGCTCTTGCTCTACGGGACCAAAGTATCTTGAGCCGCGATACACGTAAAATCACGAAACAATAAACACGTCGATAATCACAGATATTGAGTTCAGTTATTTTATTCTGTATGCTTCCTT
>UELV01178898.1:10489-31591 GCA_900490015.1 Megastigmus stigmatizans | reverse complement strand
CAAATGACGCGAACTTTTCTGTCGACGCTGCTGCTGCTGCTCTTGCTGTCGCGTGCTCGCGTGCTAAGAATTCGATCGGTATTTTCGCTGAGCGACGCGACCGAGGTCCTATATTCTCATGGAAGGCCTGTTTTTCAAAATTTCCCCTGTAATAAGCGTCACCGAGGAACAATCTTGTTATATTCGCTCCCGAACGTGGGATGAATTTGCCTCGGTAGCGCGTAAATATAATACTCGCGGCGGGAGTATATGTATATATAATACCGAGTAGAGAGAGAGAGAAAGAGAGAGAGAGAGAGAGAGAGAGCATATACTCGTAAAGAAAACTCCAGTGACGTTACCCTCTTGCTTGTTAAATCGGCCGTAAAATGGGAATAATCTCGAGTTACATGCGACACTGTGCTCAGGAAGTGTTGTCCTCCCCCCCTCCCCTCCCCCTCGCTCCTTTTTTTAATCTCCTGGAAAGCGTCTTTTTATGTCGGCGAATTCAAAGAAGTGCCTCAGCTCTCGCGCTCGCTGTGCTGCACTCACATTGCTGCATTTAACGAGCTATAGCCTATATAATATTTATAATCCGCAAACATTTCGCGTCCTTTATACGTTCACCATCTTTAACGCCATTTATGTGTGCTCTCGAGCGTACCGAATTCTCGGCATCGTGTATTTTTTGGAAATGATTCGCGATGCGCTCGCGGAGACAGGCTGCCCTTTTTTCGCTGACGTCTCAATGCCGTATATAGGCATCGGAGGACAAAACATTATACGCGTTACATAAACATTCAACGAGTCAATCGACGATGCAGCATGCGCCATGCGGCAGCCAAGTATGGCGAAAAAAATGATGCGCGCATCTCTTCCAATGTCTATACATACAATGTCTCGTGTATCGGGGAGACGATCGATTCGTGCTCGCGCGCGCGAAGTAAGTCAATCTTGCTAACCGATGCTAGCTCGGTTTTCGCTTTTTTTTTTCGTTGTCGTCATCTTCCCTTGCTTCTCTGCTGCCTCCGTTGTATCAGCCCGTCGAAATTTGCCATCGACCTAATCCCATGCAGCAGCAGCAGCAGCAGCAGCGACCTTGAAGGATTTTTGTCGTCCTCGTGCAGCTCCCGATATCCAGTTACGCGATGCTCACTCTTCTCCCGTTGCCTTTTTTTCTTTCTTTCTCCCGCGAGTCTTGTGTGAGCGTATACCTTTCTTTGTCTCTCTTTCCCGCTTTCATTCTTCTTCGTACACACATCCTGTCGAAGCCTCGGAATCATAAAGATTCGATCGTAAATCCCCCCTTTTTCTTCCGCTGCTGCTGCAGCTCCTCGTCTTTTTGTTTCTTTCGCGTCACAACGCTGATGTTAAAAGTATGCGTGCGTGTGTATGTGTGTGTACACATGTATGGGAATCAGGGTGGAAGAGATGGCATAATACGCGCGGAGAATGCCCAGCGTGATCCAGGTCAACGATGCATAGGTCTCTCTCTCTCTCTCACTCACTCACTCGAGGGTCACCTATGTGCACGCGGGTACGCGGATCCGGATCACGTGTCGTCGAGAGACTATATACCTATAGGTATAGACCGCGCGAGAACAAGAGGAAGGTGTTGAATAACCCGTGAGGCTGGATAAACTCGGTTTGGTCAGCGCTGCTCACTCTTTGATCGTTTCCCGAGGTCTTCATCTCCGACACGATTTCGTGCGCGAATCTGTACATGCCAACAAAAACTGATTTTTACGCAATAGGAAAGAGAGAGAGAGAGAGAGAGAGAGAGAGAGAGAAGTGAGCAGCGGAGTCTTCTTCTTCCTGCCATTTTCTGCAACGCGAGCTTGCTCAGCGGAACGTGATACGGGGAGGGTAAAAAGTCGATCGAATTCCCGGAAGCGAAACTGATCCCGAGGGACTACGCGTGGTTGATCAATGACTTCCTCCCGGGCTCGTGGATAATATCCAACCCCCTGCGCGATGGTCCTCGCGTCGCTCTCTCTCTCTCTCTCTCTCTCTCTCTCTGTCTCTCTGTCTGTATACACTTTTCGGCAACGCTGATTCAATGGCCTCTCTTGGCTAGATTAAACTTATTCTATAATGTGTGCCCGCGAGACTTTTCATGCGGTCTTTTCAAAGTGCGCCGTTTAACTTTCCAGACGATCACGCTAAATGATTAGGACTTCTCGAAGGCAGAACCCCACATTCGTAGTATATATTAATTTGGACGTCATTCAACTCCAACGGCATCAATTATCTGAAAAAAAAAACTAGTTTCTAATTAGTCGCTGTTTTTTTAATTATGCTCGTCATTACTACTTTACAGCCTTCATTTTTCAGAACTTATCTCATAATCTTGTGAGCAATGTAGGTAGTTTTATACTATCTAGAACGATTCCCAAAGGATGAAATAATTATTGGAATTACTAAGGTGGTATTTGGTGAAAAGACCGTATAGCTGATAATAATAGCAATTCGATTAAAAACCAAAGGATTCGCGGTATAACCCAAACATCGATCGTCGAATGGATGTCCTATTGGTCGAGTGGAGAGGCTCTCTGTTCTCTTGTTTCGAAGGAGCATTGTCGACCGGTTGGCGGTTCTACGCTCTCCTCTCTCTCTCTCTTTCTCTCTCTCTCGCTCCCTCTCGTTCCTTCTCGACTCTTGCCTCGGCAGATCAAATTCTAACCAGTCCAGCATTATAGCCGGTGTCCTTCGGCTCTCCTATTGCTCTTTCTCCTGCTCGTTCTCCTCTCTCTCTCTCTCTCTCTCTCTCTCTCTCTCTCTCTTTTTCTCTCTCGCTCGCACGCGAGACGCACAAGAGAGTCTAGTCATTCTCGCTGCATTGTGTTACCGCGGCGGCGGCGGCGGTGGCGGCAGCCTCTGGACCGAGGAAACCTTCGGTGGACCCTTTTCTCTCTCTCTCTCTCTCTCTCTCTCTCTCTCTCTCTCTCTTTCTCTTGCATGCAGAGAGTCGAGGCGACGCGATGCAAAGGGCCTCCGGAAAAAGGTGCAAAAAGAGCGACGGTGCAGTCAGGTCTCCGCGCTCCTTCGCTTCGCTCGAACGGACGTAACGAGCGCGTCCAATCCGAGGCATTTAAATGTCGCCGAATTCTCCTCCTCGCCTGCATGCGCACCGGACCTCTCCTGCAACCATTAACGACGCATCGCCTCTCGCAAATTCCTTTATCGAGCAGTGAATTTCTGCATTTTTAACTATATACTTTTTGCTTTGGTAAATCGATGCATCGTCGTTCCAAAACGACAAAACTGCACCTTTGTCGATTCATCGTAAAATTTTACGGCTCTTTTTAAATCGCTCGTAATTGTTCTTGTATATGTTTTTATTTCGATTAAGCAAACACTGCCGTTGGAATATAGATCTAATGCATGGCGCATAGGTGTAATCGCTGCACACAACTGTACTCAGGCAGATATATGTATATACCGCCGCAAGCGAACATAAAAAATTTACAGCGAGTACAAAGCAGCGAGAAAACGAGCTCCGGTCGGCTCTCGCATAAGATGTTTATCCAGAGACACACGGCGAGTCTCTCTCTCTCCTATACACATCGCTTGCGCGGCGCAAGTGTAAAGGCACACTCTGAATTCTTCATGGACGAGGGAGAGATAGAGAGAGAGAAAGAGAGAGTATGATCTGGTCTTGCGGCATCGACAAGCGCAATTATTCTCTCTCGCGACGCGGTAGCGGCATAATATAACGCCGACGAGACCGGCTAGTGCACGTGAAACAGAGAGAACCACGAGAACCCAGGGAACAAGAGCGAGAGAGAGAGAGAGAGAGAGAGAGAGAGAGAGAGAAAGGAAGATCGACGTTATTGGCCATCGCTTCGAGATGGCTCGGTTTCCCTATTGCATGTAAATATCTAATAGGGATAGGCTTACAAAGCGGCGGTGGCGGCGTATATAAAACGCATGCGCGCGTGCTTGCATGCCCGCACACTGCACACACGGGGGAGATGTCGATGAGAGGAGCAGAGAGCAGAGAGTGAGAGAGAGAGAGGGGGAGAAGAGATGGGAAAGAATACGTGCACGCAGAAGGGGGGGGGGAGGGATGGGGCTGCAAAAATAAAGGAGGACGCGATCATAATAACGCCGGGACTCTCAGGCCGGCTCGCTCGCTCGCTCCATTTACATATAACAAGATAACGATTTTTATTTGCTTTTGCTTATATAATATATTTTTCTAAACCGACCTCTGGGACGACGACGACGACGAGGACGAGAGACTCGCGACGGCACGCGGTACAGAGTCAAGAGAGCGAGTGAGGACGACGCATATAATGTATATAGATATAGATGCAGGCGTATAGGTGCTCGCGTACAAAGAAGGAGCGCGAAAGCCAGAGAGAAAGTTAAAAAAAGGAGCGGAGGGAGAGCGAGAGAGAGAGAGAGAGAGAGAGAGAGAGAGGAGCTAACTGGTCTAAGGGAAGGGCAAGCGCGGAGGGAAAAGAACGGGCCATCCTATAGGCCTGTCAGCCCTCATTTGCATACATAACATTCTGGTCGGCTGGACACCGGTCAGACCTCCTCTCCTCTTCTTCTGCTCTCTCCCTGCTCTTCTCTTTCCTCCGCAGCAGCAGCAGCAGCGGCAGCGGCTGCAGCAGTACGTCTCCTTCTTTTTTCTGGATCTCTCTGTCTCTCTCTCTCTATCTCGCTGCTCTCGGGGATTTTTTGTGTCGAATCGCTTGCAGCGCGAGAGCGGCGGCAGCCAACAACCCAACCTCGTCCTACCGTATCGATGCACGCCCCGCAGCCTAAAAAGCGAACGACAATCGCGAAGTAGAGGAACAAGAAGTCAGGGGGGACCCGGCAAGAGGAGGAGGAAGAGGAGGAGGTGAAGGCATTGGAAGGCAAAAAAGCGCCTCTCGCTCGTAAAAATTCCGCGCGCTCGCCCTCCCCCCCTCCCCCTATATATACCCCTCTGGTGTAGGCAGCTCTCTCTCTTTCTCTCTCTTTCTCTCTCTCTCTCTCTTGAGCGATTAAAGAAACTTTCGGCTGAACTTCGATAGCCGCTTACGCGCGACGATTCGATCCGAGAGACACGCCGAAATATACTCGTTACAAGTTCCACGGGGGCCTAAAAAATCCTGCCAATTCATTCGCACTGGCTATATACCTGCTAGGACCGCGCACCGGAATAACCGATACTCCCCCATAAATATTGATTATATCCCCCCTGGTAGCTCATGCAACTTACATTCGAAATGTCTCTCTTTGTCAGGCGGCGCGCAGGAAAACGCCTGCATCGCCGTTACGTCCCGTGCACATGCATTATAATTCTAATGGTCGACGTTTTCTGCTCCGTTTTTCAGGTCCACGAGCTCTGCGACAACTTCTGCCACCGGTACATCAGCTGCCTGAAGGGCAAGATGCCGATCGACCTGGTAATCGACGACCGGGAGAGCACAAAGCCGCCCGAGCTCGGCAACGGCCTCGACGGAGGCGGTCCACGCAGCACCGCAGACAGCACCAGCCACACCGACGGAGCCAGCACGCCGGACGTCGTGAGTACCTCGCCCACCTCATCGTCTTATTATCCGCACGACGCGATAACTCCCCACCACCATCACAATCACCACCACCACCACCTCAACCATCACGCCGCTCTAGGCAGTACCGCAAGCCCCTTGCAACTGAGCAACCAAAGTCAAAGCCAAACGCAACAACAACAGCAGCAGCAACAGCAGCAACAACAGCAGCATCAACAGTCTCAGGCACAAACGAACGGCCAGAGCAATAGCACAACCGGCAGCAACAATACCAGCAACAATAATAATAACAACAACAACACCACCACCACCGTTACGACCCCGAGTAGCGCCGCCACAACTCCCAACTCCCTAAAGCGTACGCACCAGCAGATGATGATGGCAGCCGCGATGGCGAGCACGCCGCACGCGGTAGCCGCGTCCGCGCCCCCTGCGCACGCGCACGCCGCCCTCGCCGCCTATCACTCGGCCATCTATCCGTGCTCGTAATCGCCGACAACGCGGACGTTTCGTCATTTCGCGCGAGAGCTTTCGAACTTGCTTTTCATCCGCTTTTTATTATTATCCGCGGTCTCGAAGCTCACGCACATCTCGACGGAGAGGGACGCGCGCAGCTGCAGCGGAGACGGAGCGAGCGCAGACTCTATAATAGCTGCTCTTCTAGTCTTGTTCTATTATACCTATACTTGTTTTTCTCACTCTGTCCTTTTTGTCACTTCTGCTCACTTCATTTCAATCCGATCTCTCTAGCTGCCATACGCTATGATGACGCGCGACGCGATCTTTACCGATCTTTGGGCTCCGCTAGACCCAAGATTGTCTCATTTCTTTGTTCGATTTTTCCGGTTCAGTTGGTACTTGAGACTGAACAATAATTGGGGATTTATATTTGATAGCAGTGACGGTCTAGAATTTTCACTCGTTGACGTAAAAGCTTTTATTTCGAGAGACTGTTTGTCATTGTGTTCTGTGTAAATTCGCTTCTATTGAACGGTTTTTCCTGATTTATTTATTTTTTTATTTTTTTTTGTTAAAATACCGATTTTGAAGACGCAGAAGTAAAAGTATGGAGTTGTCGAAAGGCTTTTCATATCGCGAGCTTCAACCGGAATATTCCTGTAAAATATATGCTCGATGTTGCACTTTTACCTTAAAACCTCTAGACTGACACTTGTCTTTGTTTACTTTCTTTGACCTTTCTTTTTTTTTTCTTTTTTTTTTTTGTAACATTGTTTGAAATACATTTTCTTGCTTTCATGTATAACCCACTATTCTCTTTTTATCTCCGTGCATATACACACAATTATTTTCTGATTGTTGACGTCTTGTCGCTCCTCTATCCCTGTCTCTGCACGCTTTTCTCAATAGTCGGTCCTTCTTCGTTCACCCGAACGCGCATGCGTGTGTGGTTCCTAATGCTTCTTAGCTAATTTTTCAACTCTCAAGGTCACGCGTCGAAGATCCAAACACTGTTTTTCAATCAATTGACTACGATTTGTATTGAAATTTTAATAATAATAAAAAAAATAGACAACATCCGAGGTTCAAAGCTTTGCCATGTCAAGTTGGCCCCGGTAGCAATTTGCATGATTTTTCTTTCTGTTTTATTTTTCAAGACTTTGAGAGAGAGAGAGACTTTGTCGCGTGACCTTGAAGGAAAATAGAAGATAACGCAAAGGTGACGGAAACGAAGAAGGAAGAGACTCTATCGTGGACCGGTATCGAAAAATCATACTTTTTACTTTTGTTTATAAAGAGGGCATTACGAGGGCGTGCGTTTATAATTTTTTTACTTTAGGAAATTCAGTAGTCAACGTAAGACAGAATTAGGATATCTTTCGCGAGGCAATTTTACGTCGCTCGACGATTTGATTCATTGTGATTTTGACAGTTCTTACCCTCGATTACCGAGGTAGGATGTACAAAGTAGTAAAAGACTCGTGATTATCGCTTTGTTTCCAATGTTGTTCACTATGTTTTGATAACGTCACACTGCCAAGCTTTTAGCCATCGGGAGTAAGATTGCCTCGGAAAGACGCAACATCGTCGCGAAGTTACGCAATATACGTAAAACAGAGTATACGTCGGATCTCAACGTTCCTTAAAGCTGTTTTTTTTTGTAAATTTCCGGACGGAAATTGTACGCGATCGTAGAAAGGGATACGATGATGTTTTGTTTTTCTTCGTCAAGACGCTTAATGAAAAACTTTATAAAAGTCGCGTGGCGATCGGTGCCTCGTCTCGAGGATTGAACGCGAACGCGCACAGGACAAGTGCCAACGCGCACTTGTCGAATCTTAATCGTGATCAAGAAAATACGTAATTAATTGATAAGTCTAACGTCACAATTAAATTTGTGTCTATTTTTAAATGAATATATTAAAGAAAATGATGAAGAATAGATAAAAGAGGAATTGCGCGTGAAGTAAACGTAGAGAGGCGCGTGTCGGTTTTTTGTTGCGCGTGAAAGAGAGATGATCGTGTGCGAGAGATTATAGGCTCTAGTAGTTTTTAAATTATTAGTGATTAGGTTACCATAATCGTAAATGAAAAAGAAAACACACCTTGAGAGAAGAGATAAAGAGAAAAGGAATATTAAAGTCGCGACTTTTAAGAATTTCAAAAATGCATTTTTTCGAATATTCGTATATAATATGCGTGTACGTGTGTTTCGTGTTGGCATCGCGTTCGTCTGCTAACTCTTCGCGGTAAGATATAAAAGTTAGGAAAGTTAGCTTGAGGAGTGAGGAAAGTTATAGGGGAATTGTGTGCGGTCTGTCGCGTAAGAAAAAAAAATAAATAAAACGCTTGTATTCTTCATTGAACACACGCTAGGTGACATGAAGTTTAATTTTTCAATGCTGTGTTTTTAGAGAAAAGCAACGTGCTGGAATGCGCGACACTTTGTATCGGTTATCGGTATAAACAAAATTGCGTACAATGAGAGAATTGACTAACATGTATAAGAGAGAGAACTGCCAAATCAAATAAGTAAAGTAAAAATCCCTTCTTGTTTTCTTCGTGAAATTGTAAAATAAATATAAAACGAAAAAACCTTTAAAATAAGACTAGGTCTCGGTACTCGTAACTAGGGAGTTGTGTGAGGTACAAAGTCCTGGCCGGCAGGGCGCGCGAGGTCCACCCCCCAATCCCCGTACTTACCCCATTCATATTACAAAAAAAAATCAATAAATCAATAATCATTGCTTCTAAAAAAAAAAGATAAAGAAAAAGAGAGAAAGAATTTCTACATTATGTATCATGACGAAGCAACAAAACTCGGATGCCAAGCAAAGTGCTGCCTCCTTTGGGGCGCTTTCGCCTGCGTGCAAAAGCAGTGTGAAATCGAAAGAGTTCCCCTCTCTCTTGCTCGCTTGGAAGCGAGCAAGAGAGAGAAAGAGAGTGACTGAGATACTTGGTGTACATACATGCACACAGGCACACAACAGCTCATCCTTCCCTATAAATCAAAACATACTTTGACACACATACACACACACACACATACACAGACACAGAGCCACACTCAGACTAACACGGACACGAGGCATAATACCACACGACACACGAGAATGAGGAGCGCATTTCTCGATTGCTCGACGAATCGTCGATGTGAGAACTGTGCGCTGAATTTTAGTGGTGGTTACACACACTCTAAGCATGCATGACAGCCTTACCATATCCAGCGTATACTTACGCCTCTACACATATAACTATATATGTATGTATATATATACAGCAGATACGACATTAACAATTTGTCCGTGAAAATATGAGAGAAAGTAAATTAACGACGGATATAACCTGCTTGCTGTTTAGCACGCACACGATAAAGCACCAAAGGAGTTTGCATTTTTTTTACAAGACTTTACATATTGTGATAAAAAGAAAGAAAAAAAAAGAATTGAGGTGGCATCCGAGCTAAGCGTGAAGGCGATCCTTACGACGATCGCTTTCGCGACGATTGAGCTTTGAGCTTTGATGACTTAATAAATAAGTACGGAGTTTGGTGGGTCGGATACTCGGCACCTGCGGGTCGGAACCCTAGTTACGAGTGCCGAACCTAGGGCCGAGATGTCAAGCACATCTCGGCTTTCCTTTTTATGTTGTTCACCAGTGCTGCTGCAAAAATAATCAAACAAAACAAACACAAAAAAAAGCCAAGAGACAAATTTTCGACAACTGGCGAGACAATTGGTTTTTATAAGGCTGCGACTACACAAGAAAGATGCGTATATGATTCTATATTGTTTTTTTTTACTTAAAAAACGAGTGACGCTTATTCACTTTCATATTTTTTTTTTATATAATATAATTCAATAAGGCATTGTTTTGTCCGAGTGCGATGAGACTCGAAAAGAGTGAGGTTTTTTTGGTTATGTATGAGACTTATATACGTGAATAGTAACTTTTCATGCTTCTCTGAATGGAAAGCAACGTTGAGGAAATGAAAGTCGGAAACGATCGATTGAGTTTTTTTTTAATATGTAGATTTCGATGGTTAAGTTTGAATTTGCGAGAAGTTTCTTTTATGAATGCAACGGCGAGTCTCGAACGACACATGTACGCAAGAGAAAGCGATTCTCTGTTATACATTTCTTTGATTTTTTTCTTTTGAATTTTTTTTTTTCCTGTCATTTACACTTTCGGGACTCGCGCGTTGCATTTGATGCGGCGACGGTTGTAGGCGCGAACACACAAGATTGCATTCGTCTCGTTTTTTTTTAATCAATTCTTTTTACTTTTTGATTACTTACTTCTTTTTATACACACTATTATACATGAATGTTCTTCACGTTTCGGGCCACGAGATGGACGAATAATATATTTGCGAAATCACGTGAATACTTAGTGCCATAGAGTTTGCAGCGAGGCGCACCGGCGCGCAAAGACTGTACTTAATTAATTAAAGAAAGAAAAAAGGTCAACGTGGAAGTTAGTTTAAAAGGAAAATACGCGACGCCGCGGTCGCAAGAAGGAAGAGAACATACATGCTCTCCTAGTATGTTATATATATATATATATTTTTCGTCCGTTCGTTCGTCTCGTCGCGCGCAGTGTGCTTTCTTTATTCTTTTTAATTTTTGTAATACTGGACGAACTGGCTGGTTCATTTTATACGTAAACTTATATATATATATATATATATAGATAGGTAACAAGGAGAACAGCGCGTATACGAGAATCGTATATATATATATCGAGTCGCGAGATTATATATAGTTCGCTCAATCCAGCAGAAAGCAGACACCCGTCGGAAGATGCATTTGTTGATGTCGTGTTGAATTTATTATTATATAAATGACATTAGGTAATTCATTTAAATATGTTTCTTTGTTTATATTAAACTTAGTAATTGTTTGTTCGCATTTGTTAAAACTTGGTGCACATATACACAAGAGATGCAGATCTTTTTTTCTTCTTTACTTGTCGCGTTCCTATTATATACAATTTTTTATTATTGCTGTACAGATCAGGTCGTCGGATTTCACATATATTGTATATATGTATATGTATATATAATAGCAATCTCGGGTATCAGGTGCGAGAACTCGGGCCGTTTTTTTTTCCTTTGTTTTTTTTTTCTCCAAGGGCGTTTTTTGACGCCTCTGTTGATCGATGTAGTAAGACGATAGTAGAAGAAATAAAAAAGAAATCGAGAGAAAGACGTAAACGCGAAACGATTATAGAGAGGGAAAAAATCCGCTCGCGAGTAGTCGCACCTGTTTTAGCCCGTTAGCCGCAGCGAGAATTTGAGCGAAACTTTAAGAATTTTTCGGTATTAAATTGCGTGCATTTGTACACTAATACGACAACATTTACCGAATCGAGTCTTCTTACAGTTGACACAGCGGCATGAAGTCTTCTTACCGACAGGCATCGTCAATGTATGTGTGTTAATAATACAAGAAAAAGAAAAACAAGAGAGCAAAAAATATGGAATATAATTAAATACGAGAAAAAAAAAGAAGAAGAATCGCTGAGATTTTTATTCGATGTAGATTTAAGGCTGGAAACGGAGGATAATAAAAAAAAAAAAAAAAGAAACAACACACCCGCACATTGTATACGACTAGCATTATAACGATATAATATATTACCGATAATGAATACTGTTCAAACTATTGTCTCAATCAACGTATTTTCATTATAAATAAATGTTAGCCTTGTTGAGTTAAAACGAAATTCACTGACTACTTATTTATTTGATGCGTTCTCTCACTCTCTTATACACACAAACCGATTATTTTGCAAATTTTCTCATCCTCATATCCCGTTTTATACAGGACAATAATAAATATATATAAAGAGCATGCAGAACTCTCGCGCGTTCCTTTTCTCTTGACTCTCCGGCTGAATACGGAGAAATACAGCAGCGATCACGCGCTATATAATCTTTAACAAACAATCCCACACACGATCGGTTCCTGCGGAAAAACTGCAGGAAGAGGAGAGACAGACGCTTGGACGGTGGTCTGCATGTCATCGAGGGAATCAACATCAACAGTGGCGGCGTGGAGGTGCAGAGACTCGACGAGTGGTTGCTTTGGTTTGCCAGCAGGTTTTTTTTCTCTTTGTCTCGGCAGCTCTCTCGTGTGACTGTGTGTTTGAGTCGATGCTATCGACACGAGGTTGGTATATTGTAACAACACACACGACCGAGCGCTGACTCGAAGTAAGAGTGGCTTTTCGGCAGGGGGTAAGCTCTTTTAGATGTATATAAGCAAAGTTTTCGGAAAGACGAGAACCGGGAGGCTAAAGAGAGAAAGAGAGAGAGATAAAGAAGACAAGTTTGCTCGCGGTTGTTGCCATAAATCTCGGTTAACCCCGCACCGCTAATAAATATTTAACCCTTTAAATTTGCAACAGCCCTTAGCGTGTTGCCATTTGCATAAGGCTTCTATTTCATTTACACATCGCATAATTGAATATTTAATTAAATTCAATTGCGTTCTCTCTCTCCCCCGCTCAGTCTCTCTCTCTCTCTCTCTCTCTCTCTCTCTCTCTCGCTCTTTCTCTCTTTCTCGCTCGCCCCCACTGACTTGGCGCGGTGCAAAACTGCAGTAAAACTTGTAACGGGGCCACTTTCCTTCCACGAATAAGCCACCCTCCTTTTCGCCGGGCGACGCATACTTACGGCGTTTCGAAGGTGAGCGGGAATGCTAGGCTTATTATTTCTATTTTTTTTTCTGTAGCGTTGTACACCCTTCTTTTTACTTTTTACGCTGATTCTTACGTTCATTCGTGGATACACGTTTTATGCAGGGATTATATTATACGCATTTGTAGCATGCATAACAGGTTTTTGGGAAGTTTACGAAAATCTTATTACTTTATTTCCAATATTTAATGCTTATGCTCGAGACTTGGGTCGAGTTTACATTTGATTATGCGATTAATTAATTGTATAGTATACAAGACGTCTTTTTCCAATGTTGTAAAAACACATTTGTATTCCCAGCACCGTAATTGCTCTGGTAACACCAAATTTTGAACAAACACTCTTTTAGCAAGTGATTTCTTATACAATAAGCAGATTATAAAACAGGTTAATTAATGATCTCAAATCGTCGAATTGTAAACAGCAGGTTTATAAATACAAATCGAGCGTACCGGTATAAATAATCGTCGCGATTAATCAAAGTTCTCCAACTTTTGCGCTCTACACTGGTGGTGAAAATAGAAAATACAAAACTCGATATAGGACGTGGTAGGAAAAACTAAATAAATCAAGTAATTAATAATAAGAGCTGGGTTGGGTAGCCGCGCTTGGCTACGCGAGCACGTTTTAAATTCGATTCGTCTCACTTTTCCAAGTGTGTTTTCAGATTTTGTCGAAAAGTATCCTATACAGACGACAGCGCGCGACAGTAGCGCAGAAACTCTCGTCGCGCGATGCTTCAAATTAAAGCGACAGCGAGTATTCTCGGGGGGCGAGAGACCTCTTGTCTCTCTTTCTCGCTCTCTCTCTCCACGCCTTTGCTCTCGAGCGTGTCGCTGCTTATACGTCGCAAATATTTTTAGAAATATCCGCGCCCTCGAGCGCTCGCTCGCTCGAGCTTCTTCTTCTCGCCTACGCACACGTATATATAATATATATAAGCATCATCTCGCCGCGGAGCTTTGGTCGTTTTCGCGTATATATTCAAGAATGCACATCCGCGGGCGTCGAACAATGACGCGGCCACCAAGCATGTACATTTCAGTTTTCTTTTTCTTTCGTATGAGGTATGCCCGGTGTGGATCCGTCTCTTGACTGTAGGAAAAAATATCCATTCAAACATAAAATCATGAAATTTATTTTAAACGTGTACATATAGATAATTACAATACTTTACACAACTTCATTTTACACGTCTTTTATGCTAAAATAAAGCTAAATTCGACGATATAGAATTTAATAACGTCAATCAGATTTATTAAACAGTCTTCAACAACTTGCATAATCTTGTCTTCCAACATCTTGTTATACTTTTATTAATTGATTAGTTAAGCGAAAAGAGTATAACGAGTCTTGGTAAATTAGCCGCAAAAAGAAGGAGCGTATCGACATTAGCAGGGGCATTAAAATTCAGGCGAGCTCGAAAAAAAAAGTATCGCTTCCTTTTTGCCGGTGCTGCTTTATACTTAAAAGGAAGCAGAATTAACTGAAAGTGGCAAGGTGGCGTCTTGGCGCAGCGCACATATGTATACGTAAACGACTGCTCGCATCACGCGCGTCGCGTCTTTCGCACACACACACACACACACACACATGCACACGTGTGCAAAGTGTATTATACGAGACTCACGAGCGCGCGCGAGTAATGCGATAAGTGTAACGACACCCTCGGCCAATTGGAGCCGAGTGCGGTATTTCTCGGGCGCGCCATACCCGCCCATTTGTGTATCGAAGCCTTCGCTCTCACTCTCTCGCTCTTGCTTTTGCAAACTTGCCGTGTATGCAACTACTCCGTCGCGCTCTGTACACACCGGCGATTATTAACGCGCTTCTTTCGCTCTCTCTCTCTCTCTCTCTCTCTCTCTCTCTCTCTCCCCTACGGTTTTGTGCGTCTGGTATATAATGCTGTGCGTGTGTCGGTGCTGTTGTCGAGGTAACCGGCATATATATATATATGTTTAAGCATATATATATATGTATTTGTGCTAGTGCGAGAGTCTGACGTAGGAGAGGAGGCAATAGCTTGGGCTCCAGCTCGGGAAAAATTATTTTACTGCGGGCGCGTCTCGTGGAAAATTACGGATCTTTTTCATTAACGCGCTCGCTATCTCTCGCTCTCTCGCGCTCTCTTGGATCTACTACGCTGTCGTGCCCTCTCTCTCTCTCTCTCTCTCTCTCTCCTCTTTTTACTTTGCTCTGCGGCTTGGCGCTCTACCGAAATAGATCAGTGGTGACTACGTTACTCTCTATTTTCGAAGGCGAATATAACGCGTATAAATACATTGTCTTCGAAGAATAACATTCTTTTGAATATTTTCTTTTCTCTATCTCTCTTTCTCTCTCTCTCTCCTTCTTTTTTTAGAGTTATTTTTTGTTCAATCGCATTCGAATAGCAGATTTTAGTTAAACGAATTATAGTTGTCAATTTAGTTTTAAATTCTAAATATTATAAGATTATAATTTCGTTAAATGCCTATAGGCAGTTTCAATAATTTCGATTAATTCATCAAACTGAACTTTGAAAAGGATTTTTATTGATTTTCGAGAGTAAAAATATATAATTTCACGTAAATGAATTTACCGAACCCTGTATTTAAATTGCTCCACTTAATTATTAAAATGTAAAACCCATGGGATTAGATGCCTGTTATTTTTTCTTCCCTTTTCCAGTGATGTACATCCGCATTAGTCATTCTGCATAAACTGTCTACTTACATATGTAATATGCACTATATATGTGTAAGAAATGATGAGTTGCACGTCTGCCGGGAATCAATTGCGACTTATTTTAGTTCGTCATTCATATTTCGAGCGGGAAAGGGAACAAAATATGAAATCAAACGAATCGGTTATTTACACTGAAAATTTAATTTTATCGGGACACACTTTACTTACCACTTATACCGCCTACGCAAATCTGACAAATTTTTATCTACAGTCACACCCACTAAGAGGCGCAAATCGCAAGAACGAAAAAGAAGAAATTAGCTCAACGAAAGTAAAAATATCGAGATACGAAAAAAGGTACTCCTGCAATGACGCGTTGAAAAGCAAAAGGAAAAAAATAAAGTATATCGTACGATGGAGTAGCAATTACCCCCGACAACAAAGCTCTCCGACCGCAACCGTCGTATTATATAGCTCGTCCGCGCACAGGCGGTGCAAAAGTAAAAACAAATAACAATGATTCGTCGGAGCGTTTACGTAATGAATACGTACGCGGTGCATTATTACCCGCCCTATTGACATTGGGGAACGAGAGAGGATGAGTCTCTCTCTCTCTCCCCCCACGCGTGAATCCTCGCTTATATATATGTGTATATGTATATATGTATATATCGCGGCAACACGCGCAATATAAGAGAGCGATCAACTAGGGAGGCGCAAGATTGCTACCTGCAGCTACTCGTCCGCTCGGCGCGGGTGCGATAACTTGGACGCCGCTGCTGACGCTGCTGGTGGTGTTATTACTAGGAGCGTCAGCTGGGGCAGCGGGTCACGCCCCTCGCTGCTCGGGCGCCATTATCAATGCATTATGAAAACTTATGGTGTTCCGTGAATTAAGTGAGTCTGTCATCCACGCGAATTGCATTTTCTCTCTTTTCTTTCTTCCTTCTCTCTCTCTCTCTCTCTCTTTCTGCAACTGTCTCTGCCTCTCCTTGTTTCGTACTGTTACGCGCGTCTGCTACACTGCAGCCCTACGGCTTATTACCTACATTTTCTTGTAGTAATGCAAATTTAATTTCGTTGGGTATAATTTCCATTAAATGTGCAGCACAGCGTAGTTGTTATTTATAATTGTACAATCATTATTACACCGTAAATAAATTGTAAGATTAATTTCGAATAATACAGTATAGGGTTTCTTGCGGTGGAAAATCATTTTCACCGTTGTATTGGTATAGTGCGTGTGTAGGCGGCAGCTTTTGTTTTTGACCCCACAACAGTAGTAACAGAGCAGCAGCATCCACAAGACCCTTGGAATAAAAGAGAAATACACTGAGAGTGAGAGAGAGAGAGAGAGAGAGAGAGAGAGAGCAAAGTGTGAAGAGCCGAAGAGATGGAAAAATAAGGGAGGGAGCGTGAAGGGTGTTTTGCTGGTAATTGGCGCCAATTTAATCCTGCCCTTAGCTCTCCCGCAGCAGCAGCTCCAGTCCCAAGACTGTATACATGTAATACGGGGGAGGGGGGAGTAGGGCGAGAGACAGTGAGAGAGAGAGAGAGAGAAAGAGAGAAAGGCAGCACCGCACACAGACAGTGTGTAATGCGGCTTGCCCGTACACACGTACATGCCAGACGGGGGTGAGTATGTGTATACGCGTATATATAGCGGTACGGGTGTGCGTGTGTCATGCACACGCGCTTAAAGTCTCTCCCTTCCCACGTAAACTTGTATATATATACGCAGTCGATCCTTCTGCCCACGTGCTCGTGCGAGTGCCCGCTCGTGTATGCAACCCCTCGAGAAAGGCCCTTCGCTTCTCTCTCTCTCGCTCTGCGAAAATATAATTAACGGTAATAGCTCGCGTATATGGCTCGGATTAACTCTGGGGAACCCTCGACACGGTAGCCCAAGCCTAGAGAGAGAGAGAGAAAAAGAGAGAGCCCATCCCAGTCGACGGCCTGAGCGTCAAATTCTTCGGGGTCACGTCACTGTGTGTTGGATAAGTGCGTGTGCTCTCGCTCTCTCTCTCTCTCTCTCTCTCTCTCTCTCTCTCTCTCTCTCTGGCTCGCTCTTCATTGATTGGTTCGTGCAACCCTCCGGTGCGAGAAAGAGAGTAGTTTCGTTTATGTGGGCGTTCCTCGATTGTCTTTTTAATTTCCTCAAGGAACCGCTAAGTAGATGGATGTTCGATTATGATTTAGGAAGTGCGAGGTTCTTGGATCGAGCTCCGGCCCCCCTGAACGCTTTAGCTTATAATACAAATGGGGAAAAGTTAATTATATTGGAAATCACTTGCGGTAATGTTGGAAGCCGCTTCTCGCTCTATATGATTAATTTCTCGTGGCCCTCCGCTTATTTAGAAATATTAGATTGCTGGGATTCCGTGCAGTGCTCGTTCGTTGCCTCGTTTTCGCTGGCTTACGTGCTTGTTTACTCGTACTGAATACTCTAATGTGCGACTGAATAATAGATGACTTAAGAAAATTAAATGTATAACAAAAATGAAATTTGAACGTTTGATTCTATCTATAGTGCTATAATTATATTCAAAATTACGGAAATTCCACTTTGAGTGCTCGCTCGTGTTCAGATATATCGCAGTATCTAGCCAGTAATCAAGACAGATTCATCGACACCCTATTCCACACTCTACACATAAAATATCAAAGGATACACAGCGTATACATGTATATATATATACGCTTCTCCCGTTCCTTCAAAAAAACATCGTTCGGCATCGATATTTTTTCGTCCTCTCGCTATCAAGTAAGAAAGAGAGAAAGAGAGAGAGACAGGTATAGGCTCGGCAGGCCTCTTATTATACGTGTGAATGGTCTCAGAGACGGAGAGAGAGAGAGAGGAAATCTTTTCTCTCTCATAGCCTCCTCCCACTCGACGCAAAATCAATGTAAAGCAAAGGGTTCCCCTGGGTCCTGTTTGAATATGCGAATTCGCCAGGACTGCGAGTGCCCGCGCTAGTTCTCTGTCCCTCTCTCTCTCTGCTCTCACTGGCTTCTCAGGTGTGTTTCAAAGCCGAACCGAAACGATCGTGCGCGCGCGCGGAAAGAAGAAGAAGGAAAGGTTCCCCCTTCTTTAAAAGCTACGGTTCCTTTCGCGATGCTGTGCGGCTCTCCGCTCTACGCGCACCGCATGCTACCATTGTTCCCGCGGGAGGACCGTGCCGTTGTTTTCCCCCTTTTTTTCTCTCTTTCGCTCTATCGTTCCTCCTCTCTCGCACCTCGCGTACACACACACACACACACACACGAGAGAGAGATTGAAATTCCTCACCGATTCCGCAATGCTTAGCCGTGTTAAGGGGAATAGATTTAAGAGAGAGGGAGTCTGTGTAGAATCAAAGTATATATACACTATTTTCTTTTGAATCATTGGTATAAGGTTTCTTTGATTGTCGCAAGTGACTAAATTTTCTTCTGTTATGAATTCTAAAAATATTCGGCTAAAAAAGTTGAACAATCAGAGAAATAAACAAAGAAAAAGCTTCGGAAATTTTAAAGCGACCAAAGGGATTGCCATATCCGAAAGGAAATAACCGAGATAGAAGAGAAAGCAAGGGAATGATATACACGCGTGCGTGCAAAGTAGTGGTAGTTATATAGTATTATAAAAGGCGACAGAGACGAGGTATGGAGGAGAGACAGGAGGAACAGAGGGAGGACGGAGCGAGAGAGAGAGAGAGAGAGAAAGGAGGAGGAGGAGCAGCAGCAGCAGCGCGTCCAGCACGAGTAGAGAGAGATCTTGTATGCAAATTCTCTGGGTGCATCTCCGTGGGATCCTGACGGGATCTGTCGAGGATTAACGGGCCGGCTTGCATGAAAGGCACACACGGGGGAAGGATATAGGGAAAGAGTCGCTTTTCAGGAGTACTGCCCTTAGAGGAACCGAGAGAGAGAATGAGAGAGAGTGGACAGCAGGGATATATGTCTTTCTCCTTTTCTCCCTCCTCCTCTTCCTCCTCCTTTTTTTTACTCTCCGTCCTCTTTTTGCGCTTATTTACACCGGCCTCTAACTTCTTTCCTCCTTTATATACCATCGAAAGTCGCGCAAGCATCCGTCGAGCCTCATTTTTATTTATTTCTTATTTTTTTCTTTTCTATTCATTCTACCTCTCTCTCTCTCTCTCTCTCTCTCTCTCTCTCTCTCTCTCTCTCTCTCTCTCTCTCTCTCTCTCTCTCGTTCCCGGTGACTCGTTCTAGAGAGAAAGAGACAGATATCCCGAAAACGCGCATTCCGCAAAATCGTGCACCGTCTCTCGTTTGCGCGCGTTGATGAGCGCGCGCGTGTTATCCCTCGCGCGGATCTCGCACAGGCATTTTTTCGTCGCTTCTCCGGCGATTGGGAGGCGACACGATGCGCGGGAAAAAAAAGTCGACGAAAGAGGGGAAGGGGGAAGTGTTGATGGGCTCGGGGCTAAGTTGTGCACCGTACTGGATCGTAAGAGTTACCGAGGATAATAGCATAGTGAAGTCGCGATTGCTGCAGTTGTTGTTTAATAATTTTAAGTATTAAGAACTATTAGCATTATCAATTGTGCGAGTAGGTATAATTTGAAATTGTATAGTACGAATCATGATTCTATAAGGATAGAATGGTCCCCAGAGTTTCATCTCTTTTACACGAGTTTAAGTACACGGTCCCAAGCTTTCCATTCCGAGCGAGTAAAATATCTCAGGTTTCGCTTAAAGTGTTCTTTTACGATAATGCGAGAGAGAAAGAGAGAGAGAACAAAGTACTGCAGGCGAAGAAAGAGGGGCAGGGAAAAAAAAGGAGATTAGGTGTGAAGAAGACTATTTCGTCGGGGCATTTTTGCGAGGTATTCAAGAGTCGGCCCAGGTCCGCACCGGCGACCAGATGTACGATCGCGAAAAAAGTGACGCTACGTGAGTCGCCTGCAAAGATGAATCTTGGCCGGTGCGGACTTTATTGTTATTGCGACCGCGACGAGAGGAAAGTGGGAGAAATATGTGTGGCCTAACGAAAAAGTCGCGAGAAAGACAGAGAGAGAGAGAGTGGAAGTCGGTACAGTAGACTCTTTTAGATGGACTGGTGCGTTCGGTTAGTGCTCAAGTTCTGGTTCATAAATACCATGTATTTCATAGATTATTTATCTGTTCTACTTTCCTTGAATATCAATCTAAACACTAAAGTATAATTTACATTCAAAATATCAAGTGTGTCTTACACATTCTTGGTAATCATCGGCATCATTACGAGGAAGATGAAAAGTTTTTACTCCTCGTGCCGCAGTCAGTCCCTCTCTCTCTCTCTCTCTCCCTCTATGTCTTTCGGGCATGTCGGGCACTACATACAGAGCTACAGAGCTCGCGCAATAATCGCTAATCCGCGGCTGCTTAATATCTCGAGCTATGTATATACGACGGCTGCAGGCAGCCATAGTTTCTCTCTCTCTCTCTCGCTCTCGTCTCGCGGGGGAGAGCGGAAATTACTGGTGGTAAATGGTCGGGGCGCGTCGGGGCCCGGCTTGCGTATTACTTGACTGAAGGTAATTGAGCTCGCGCTTATAAATCCTATTAGAGGATTAAAGGGGGTTGGTTGCGCCGGCTTGTATAAGTGTGCGTGTGCATGTGTGTGTATGTGTGCTGTTGCTTGTGTGAGCCAAGCCGTCTCTGTATATAAGCTGCTATAGGAATATTCATACGTATATATATGTACGAATGCCGATCCTTAGTAGCTGCTGAGCAAATATACGGTGCATTGTCGATAGGCGTATATACGTATAGTTTAGGTATTGCGGCGGGCTGCTACAT
>UELV01178898.1:0-10469 GCA_900490015.1 Megastigmus stigmatizans | reverse complement strand
GGGGGGGGGGGGGGGGGGGGGGGGGGCACGAGCGATTTTGATTGTGAGCTCATTGCGAGGAGACGTGGATTAAATCAGATATGAAGCGGTGCCGTGCGATTCCTGCGCGAACCTTCATTTTCCTAATTTAGATGCCGTTCGATACTTTCGGTGTTGTCATTTGGATAAAGCGTGTTGCTTTCAAACGTGTATATAATAGGAGAAGAGCAAACAAAGCTGTGCAAAACTTTTTTCTTTCATATTTCGATACATGAGATTTTATAGAATATTTTTTACGACTATAAACGTGAAGTAGTATAGCGCGTAAGAAAACGAGGTACAAAATGGTATGGCAGGAGAGAAGATAGACATTTAACTGTGCGTAAGGGTTGTTACGGAGTCGTATACGACCGGATGCATCTCGCCAAACCGAGCGGGAACTCGAAATTCCTACGACTTCCGGACTAGAGCGGGGATCTACTCGATTTCGAGGCAGTAAAACGAGAGAACTTTCTTCCCCTCCACAGGTATCTCTCTTCTCTCTTCTCCCTTCTCTCTCTCTCTCTCTCTCTCTGTCTCTTTATCCAACTCTTGCGTGCAAGCACTCATGATGCGGTAGTAAAATACAAATTTCGCCCTCTCTACTCACATCGTTCGCGATTTGCAAATCGCACGTAAAGCCTTTCAATTTTACGCTCCGGTGTAACATTGGAATTTACGAAAATCATATACAACGTGACGCGCACTACCGGCGATAAAAGGAAGGAGGAACGAGTGTATATGGAGGGTATACAAAAAATTAAAACAGCTCGAGAGAGAGAGAGATACGGTTTGTAAATAGAAAATTTGTTTCAAACGACATTCGGCGCGGTTTATTTCTTATTACCGCGCGAGCGCAGGCGTCGTCTCCGCTCTCGGATTGGGGCCCGTGATTTTACGAGGCACCGAGAGAGCACAGCATCTCTCTCTCTCTCCGCAAGAGAATTTTTTTCTCCCCGTCTTCTCGTCTCTTTTTTTCGCCTCGTAGTCTTTCTTTTTTTATTCTTCTTCTTCTTCTTCTCTCTCTCCTCCTTCCCGTTCGTGTCTCTCGCTTCTCGCTTTCCTCTCTCTCTCTCTCTCTTTCGCTCTGCCTCTTGAGAGGAAGGGAGAGAGAAAGAGAGTGCGCACCTTTTCCAAGCTCGGCCATCTAAATTTAACGACCGCTACGAACGTACGCGGGTTAACCCGTTAATTTCGGACAGCTTTTACGTCGGCCGATGTGTCTCCGACCTGTCGAGACTTGGAACAGCAGAGAAACACATTGGGAAAAGCGAGAGAGGGGAAGAAATGAAGAGCGTCAAAAACGATCGGCCATTGCACTCTTTTGACGAAGACCGCGCGCGACGAGAAAAAAAAGAACACAAATTTTGTGTGCCTGTGTGTATTTTCATTCGCTATTTTCTTTTAGGACTCGAAATCTATTTTCGTCCCATCTAACAAACGAGTTTATATAGTTTTAAATGTAAAACTCTTTTTTTACTTCTGTTACAAATTATTATATCTCATCTCTGAAATTAAATTAGAATGTACAATTGATAATATTTAGATCTCCTATTTTCACGTATACTCTTAATTAAAACTCGTCTGAGTTTCAATGAGATAAAATATTATAAAACTCAACTGCAAAAATGTCGCGATTCATATAATGAAAAGAGAACAGCAGCACACAAAAAGAAATCAGAAAACAGCCAGAGTCGTGTACATGCGGTTGACGATAGCAATCAGTAGACATTCTCGAAAAAGGCCAGGAGGAAAGAGAGAGAGAGAGAGGGGGGCGAAACAACACACGTTGTTGAGAGGATCAGTCAAGCCTCTCTCTCTCTCTCTCTCTCTGGCTGTAAGTCCGCGGGTGTGAAAATGCATTGGGTCGCGAGGACCGATTCTCCTGACAAGTGTGCGCACGGCGTGTCGTCTCGGTCCGAGAGAGCATTAGAAAGAAGATCGTCGCTTGTAGCGCCATTCTTACACTCTTTTTCTTCTCGCTGTCTCTCCGTCTCTGCGCACTGTAACTCCTCTCTGTCTTCTTCCTCGCGGGAGACGAAGACGGAGGAATACGACGACGATGACACCTCTCAACACCCCGCTAGGCTCCCTCTCGTGGGACGACCACACCACGGAGAGCGCGGCAGTGAGCGCGAGCGGACCGAGCGACAAACAGAGACGCTGATAGCGAGAAAGAAACAAAGAGAGCGAGCGCGTGTGCGACAGACAGAGAGAGAGAGAGACAAAGAAAGAGAAAGAAAGAGGAGCAGTTGAAAGGTAGACAGATCCTGACTGCGCTTGTCCGCGGGAGACGAGCTCGATATACACGCGGCCACTTGCATTTGTCATTCGAAGATAGCGCTTGGGTGGTCATTGCCGTATTCTCTCTCTCTCTCTCGCTCGCTCGCTCTCGTTGTCGCTCTTTCTTGCGCGTTGCAACCGCAAGCTGCGCTTCGCACTGCAGCATATAGAGTGTATATAATATACTCGACTATCAAACGCGCTCGCGTCATGGGAGCAAGAGACGAAAGGTTTATAAGTGCGGAAGGTTCTCGCGAGATATAGGGAGGGGTGGAGGGTAAGGGACCGAGAAAGAGAGAGAGACTTATCTCGGATGACAATGCCGAGATCTGCTGTAGTTGAGTTTGTGGAGACTCGAAGGAGGAAGCTATACGGGATTGAAAGAGATCCGGATTTACTGCTCTGCACTTTGCTCCATTAGCCTCGACTCGTCAGAAATCGTATATTTGGTCCTCAGAGGACGAGATTAATAATTTTTATGTCATTTCTCAAAAGGGGAAGGCTTTCTTCGTTTATATAACAGCTTTTTTAAGGTTTATATATACTATATTATATGAAATCAAAACTAGAACATAATTGTATAGATAGTCTTCGGTACATCAATGCAAATTTCAACTCCAGGAATTAACTTAGAAAATAAATTCTTATTCAATTCACGTTATATTAGGGGGATCAGTCTTGTGGATGTCTGGGGTACACGACTACGTCTCCACCTTCATCTCACTCGCATGTGTATACGATGTACATGCACTCGGTGCAAAACAATGAGGAACGAGGTACAGCGAGACTAGTTCACGACCGATCCGTAAACGCTCTCCACGTCCTCTCGTCGTGTATAGTCTTCGTGTCGTCTGCTGCACTTATACAACGAGTCGAGCACGCGCCTGCAGCGCACCGTATACCGAAACTTATACGTACTTTCATGATCCTCGCGTGCACACATAGCGTCTACTTAAATACTCCGTCTTTTAAATAGAATAAATCCCGCTCGGAATAAATAGGAGAGATTCGCGACTCCTCTCGCGAGTTGGCAAGAATGCCGGACAGGGCAGGTGTGCTAGTCGAGCGCGTGTGCAGGCCCACCAAAGTAACGACACGGCCCTGTTTCTTCGGTCTCTCTCTCTCTCTCTCTCCGCGCCTCGCCTTGTCATATAGCTCGCAGAGCCGAGAGCTGAGCCGCGTGCTGCACTGCTGTATAGCTGTTACTGCTGCTGTTGCTGCTGCTGATGCTGATGCTGATGCTACTCACCTCTCGACGAAAGGAGAAACGGAGAGAGAAAGAGAGAGAGAGAGAGAGAGAGAGAGAGAGAGAGAGAATGAAATAAAAAATCGAGAAAAAGGCAATGAGCAACGAGCGAATCGACGTTCCGCTTCCAATGTCGTGTACGCGACGACGTGATTCAGCGGTATATCGTTGTCCCTTTTTTATCTCTCTTTCTTTCTCTCTCACTCTCTCCGTCTTCTTCTTCACGTTGTCGTCGTCGTCGTATATAGGTACAGTCGTGTGTCGTGCTCGCCTTATTCCTCCTTGTCTCGGCGAGTAAAGTGTCTTTAGTGCGCAAGCCGTGTCTGAAATGGTATGTATACGCTATATAGATGAAATGCACGAGGTGAATGATTTGAGTTGTAAATTTGACTTATCTGCCCCACGCGCTAACTTACCAAGATGTTATTGCGCTCAGGGGCCTGTAGTGCATGCCGCTGTTGCTGCTACAGGCTCTCGATGCGGTGCTCGCTCGCGCACTCGGCCCAATCCGACGCATTCAAATTGACCATACGACCGGCTGCCGGGGCTTCAATCTAAATTGATGCCAACGAGTTTTTCACTCTTCGCACGCCTGCACACTTAGCCGGGTATATATATGTACACAGTTAAAAGTTGTTTCGCTATAAACGACAGTTTAATTTGCAGGACGTTCAGTTTTACGCAAAATTACCGACGCATTAGGCTGCTCGTACAACCGCGTCTTAAAACAATGTAAATGTGGTGTCTTGGTGGGCAGTCCGCGTTGAATACCAATAAGTGTCCAGATTTTTGTCCCAGGCGTCGTGTAATAACTGATGGATAACCGTGTGGACGTTAGTGGGCCATATGTGTGTGTGCGTGCGTGTAACCCGGTCGGAATAAACTCACTTACCCGAACCTGTTCTTTATCGCGAGAATCTGAATATTTCTTACTCGAGCCATCGCAGCTATTCTCTCTCTCTCTCTCTGTCTCTCATATTCATGTCTCTCTCCTCCTCGCCTTAGACATCGTATTATACAAGAGACTTCGCTCAGGAAGACGACCACGACGACAACGACGGAGTTATTGATTTTGCATGTCGACGACGACTACGACGACGACGACGACGACGACGACGCACGTGCAGGACGTCTCATTGTGCGCATTTAAATCATCGCTCGCCTCTCCTCTGCATATTGCGATGGGAACTTACCGTTGGGAGGCTCCTTCTGTTCGACCTATCTCAGTGTGCAGCGAATATCTCTCTGTATATGTGTGTGTGCGTGTGTGTATGTATGCCTACACGAGACTCTATGATAATGACCCCGATTCGCGTTTGTGCTGCTGCTGCTGCTGCTGCTCCGTCTCTTGCTTCCAACTCGGGGCTGCAGCAGCAACGGCACCAGCACGACAGGGACAAAATTTATGAAGTCGATTCCTATACACGGTACGTCGATAACCAGACTGGCATTCATCAAACCCACGTCATCGCCACATCGCATTTAGTACACGAGTCGTAAGCGAGTGAGCCGAGCTACCGGCACCTACTTGCCTGTTTCGACACCCACGTGCTTTTTCGCTTCTTGCTACGTGTTCCTCCTTCCCCTCCCCCCCCTCTCTCTCTCTCGCTCTTTATTTTTCTTGCTCTCTCATACATACGTACACCTCGTTCTTGTTTCTTTCTCCTTTCTTTTTTTTTTTCATTCTGTTTCTTTAAATTCCTCGAGTTCGCATATCGTCCTCTCTCTCTCACTTCTTTGAATTGCCTATGTCTCATTGTCTCTGATTATACCTTTTTCATTCAGTCGCATATGCGCCAGCGCTCCTTCGATTTCTTACTTTTGTCCTTTTCTTATTACGATTCCTCGTGTTTTATTTCACCGAGAACATTTCTTTGTTCTCTTAATGATTTCGTGACAAAAGAGCACGAGGCTCTTTCTCTCTCTCGATGAAACTCTTATACTCTCTGTCTCCGAGTAATCGAATTTTTTAATTACAACTCAATTTATCTGCTTGCAATAATTAATGAAATATTCGGACAAAATTCATCCAGCATTTATCTTTTCCCCATACCTAATTTACTCAATATGTCATTGTCTATATCTCTTGCAACGTTAAAAACATTAAAAATCAGTATTCACGCTCAAAACAAATTAATCTCACGTTTTTGATCTAGTTAAAGTAACAAAATTAATTCGTGTACATTTTCGCATACCGCAATCTCAGACGAATATATATACATACATCTACAGGTAAAAAAAAAACTCGCGTGGCCAACGATCTTGCGTAGGTGGCTCTCAACTAAAGTGACGCTAAGTTAAGTTTAAACAGGACCCGCCGTGTAGGAGTAGCAACAGCGACTTTGGCAATTAGTTTGTTGTTCTATCAGTGTTATACTTTGCGCTCACTTGGCTCGCTCGCATCAATGTGCAAAATTGTCTTTTGATACGCTCCCGTTTCTCGACGCCATCAAATACTTGGCGTCTGGCGCGCGCTCGTGTGCTGCTGCAATTTTACGTGCATATATATTCAGATGCTTAGTTGTAGTTGAGATCATTTTTTTAATGTATAACGCGTGGTATCCGGCGAATGTCGCGTGGAAAATTCCTTGAATATAGTCATAGAAAATTCAATGGTATATAGGATTAGGACTGGTATTAAAATTTGTTCTAAACAACATTTAAATGCAACTAGCATAAATCCAGTAGAAAAAATACGATTATCTAGCAAGCAAATTGGGATTAGTTCATTTAGAGCATTATACTGTAACAATGCGTATATATAAAAAGCTGGACTTGCCAATATCTCAGATACCTCAATAACATCTCGCTTCGCAAGCAGTGCCACACATCGACGAGTGTGGTTGAAAAGAGTATTTAGTCAAAAATCAAGCGAGAAGCAATGTAAATCGCGCAATTTGTCGGTACTGTCGATGTTCAAAGGCTCGCCGAGGCCCGGCCCTTTAGACAGGTTATCGGGTAGTAGAATCCAAGCGCGACGTCTATATGGAAAGTGTGACATCTTGACGGTTATTCCTGGCTTCGGCTTGAGTGTCTGTCCTCTATTAACGTATGTGTCTGTGTGTGCGTGTGCCTATACGTGTGCGAGTTGCACGCTTGGAAAGCTCGCTCCTTCTCTCTTTCGCCATGTGAAGCGTCGGTCGCGCTTTTACCAAAGGGGCAAGAGATGGTAGACCAAAGTGTGCGTGCCTGAGCGTATGTGTCTGTGTGTGTGTGTGCAAAACCGAAAGAGAAGCAGAGAAGGAGGAGGACGACGACTACGACGAAGAAGAAGCTCCACGCTCGTCAGAAATAGTGGCACTTCCCTGTCTCCGCGCCAGCCACCACCAATATCTATTCCGGCACTACAAAACAACATCTATTCCATCTTACACCGACTCGGAACGCTTTTACTCTCTTTCTCTCGCGAGCGAGCGAGCGAGCGTTTCTTAAAGTAGTAACCGGATTGCGGATGAATTTCGCTCGGCTTCTCTCTGTGTGCTTCTGGCGACTTTTTTCCTCCCCCTCTGTCCCTCCCCCCCCCTCTTGCTTCGTATACTTGCGCGACAAAACGAATGCCAGAATTTCATTCTGCTGAGAGCTGCGATGAGCGAGACGTGCAGGCAATAACGAAACTTTCGTTATGCGACTATTCAGTGGCTTTTCTATTTGCATTTAGAGATATTTCTATACTATAAACTTATTACTAAGTTACAGTTTTAATATTACTATAAAATTATATAAGGCATAAAAATATATAGTAAATTCAATCTAAAAGCTTGCATCGATCACAAAACAATAATTATTTCAATATTTCGCCAAAAAATCGATACTATATAACAGGAGCTTATCATTCAACTCTTCAATATCCGAAAATCCAATGAATCGGCACGAGTTTCTGAAAATGTTTATTAAACAAAACAAAAATCCACGCAAAGTACAGACACGCACTCGGGCTTACGAGCAAACGACTCCGCAAGGCGATTCGCGCGAGCTTTTAATTCCCTAGTAAATATTAACGAGGCTGTGGCATGCGTGCGTGTGCGACCGGCGCGGCGCATATATACTCTCACGTGTGCAGTGGACACACGCGGGGCCAAACTCGCGCGCGCTATACGCTTGTGTATAGAGAAAGAGAAAGAGAGAGAGAGAGAGAAAGAGCGAGGGACATAATGTATAGATAGAAGGAAAAAGTCGCCGGTTGGCCGCGGCGTTCGGCCGCGTTATGAGGCTTTCAGTTTTACTGGCGTAGCGAACGATTCGCACTTGAAGCGAGACGAGAGAACCGCACGTATACTGGTGTGCGTGAGTGTATCCGTGTCCGTGTGTAGTGTCCCGTGTATGTGTGTTGAGGCATCTCTGTTGCTCTCGGCGTGTCGCTCCACTTCGACGTAAAAATATCTCTCGGCCCTCTCTCGGCTGCTGCTACTGCCGCACTGCTATCGCTACTGCTACTCGTCGTCTCTGTGTGTGAGTGTGCGAGTGTCATCATCCTGCGTTCACCGAGCGTTATACCGGGTGACACGAGTGAGATGTCAACGAATTATGGTCGGGTCGTGGCAGCCGCCGAACAGATTCTCTCGCACTCTATACCCTTGTGTATACCTTTAATTGTTTCATCACTTATACGGAATGTTTGGACTTTTTAGATATACACTCGCTTGAATAAACCTCCGCGGAGTTCATAATTCATCGTTAAATTTTGTATAGCTATACAGCTCTCGATAGCTAGTTACTTCTAGTCCAGTCCATTGATCAAGCGCGACACTTGATCACTAATTAGCGTGCTTATTCGATCGAGTAATATAGAACATTAATCATTTATTCACATCGACTTATATATACAAGTGTTCGATAAATATAAATTCCGCATCCAATACAAAGTGCTCTAATCGCTCGGCGCGTTCTCGTCGATCATCTTACACCCATCTCCGTCGCAACTTAAATTAACTATAAAGCCACGGCCGGCAAAACGAAAACAAAAAAGGAGGAGATTAAGAGAAGAAGCTATTGAAGCCCCGAAAGCGCATCGACTGCAGGTCAGCTCGGTAGCAGCAGGCACAGCTCGTCTCGACGCCGCTCGCGCAGAGCCGAACGAATCGTGAGTGGAATCGAGCAGCGCGAGCGCGCGAGACTGGTAGTGTGTAGTTCGGAGGCGTCCAAGGTCGAGTTGGTCCTCGCATCGTAGCATATATAAAGAGAAGAGAGAACGAAAGAAAATAATACGGTCCTGATGGTCGCGGCTCTCTCTCGACCGCGAGAGATAGGATGCGCTCGCCTATACAAGACGAGAGATCGAAACAATGTCGAGGGCTGCCGAGGAGGCGAAAGAGGCGACGGGCGCGCGGCGCGGCCGAAGGTTAGGAGCGCTGTAAATCACGCCGAACGAGCATCGACGCCCGTAAAGTCATCGAGTTGCGCGCGGCGCGGGCCACAGCTACACACACACACACATACACAGGTTACGTCGTCTACGCGCGAGATCGCGCGGCTTTTAAATTGAGAGCGCAAGCCGCCCTCGGTGTGTGTGCGTATACGCGCTCTGCTGACTGCAGTCGTAGGATGGCAAAAGAGAGCTGGAGGGAGAGAAACTCTTAATTCGTCTCATTTGCCACTCTCGCGAAGGACAGAGAGAAAGAGAGAGAGAGAGCGAGAGAGAGCCTGCACGTTTCTTCGTGCCACTACTACACTCTTTTCTCTGGTGCGCGCGCGGAGCGCTGATTTATCGGGGGAGATTCCGTTTAGTGTCCGATTAATCGAGTTGCTGACATTTATTCGCCCGACGGAATTGCTTATATGCTCTTGCTCGCTCTCTCTCTCTGAGAGAAGATCCGCGTGTATGTACGAGAGAGAGAGAGAGAGAGTAAAAAGGAGCGTTTTATACGCCTCGGCTACGTAGCTATTCGATTTGTATGGAGCGGGTTTGCGTGCATTGTCGTCTTGCCTGGTTTGTTTACGTGTATTTTCGGTGGATAATATATATATTCTTGATGATTTATTTGAGCGTCGACGTCGCACACTTTGCATTGTATAGAGCGGCCCGACAAATGATTGATATTCAAATGCCAACGATTTTTCAATTACACGCTCAATCTTCGCGAGATGCCTGAGTTATGTGTACGAGTGTGTACACGGCAATTGGGAGATCGTTAGATTTTATTCAAAGTATTCCATTGTTCGGCCAATTAAACAAAATGAAATAACAGTAAAAAAAAATAAATTAGCGTGTTGAACTCGGTGAATAGTACTGATGATTTTCAAACGGATCGAAATCAAAGCCGCTGTCGTGGTTTACAATGTGAAACAGTTCGAGTCTTTTAAGCGAGCGCGCGGAGATATACTGTCTCTCTGACGGGGAATGTGTACTTATATATACGCGATGTGTGCAGTAGTGTATAGTCTTGGTCACACGGGGACTCAGTTGAAAATAAAATATGATGTAAGTTTCGAAAAATGCCGTTTAATTTTATCGCAAAGTGAGAAACGATCGAGAAAACCGCGGTGGAGAATCACGCAGGCAGTGAGAAAGCGCGAGGGTATAGGGGAAGGGAATACGAGAGAGTGAGAGAGGCTCGCAAGAAGAGCTGGTATGTTAATGACTCTTAGGTGACGAGCCTTAGATCTAGACGTCTCAAAAGACGAAAGTCGCCGCTCCTCTCTCGCATGCACACACACACACACACACACACACACACACACAGAGCTTCTATAGCGTTCTCGGACGCGCAAGATGAGCCTAGAGAAGTGCGAGCGCGGAGACTAAGAGAGCATGTATAGCTCGGCATCGTTGGATGTTCTTCTCTCTCTCTCTCGCTCTGAGCGGCTGCTCTTTGGAGCTTGTTGCCAGCAAATAGTTTAGCATCAATCCCCGACGTCTTATTATAACGTTATTAAAATAACCGCGCTGACTCGCCTCCTCTCTCTCTCTCTCTCTCTCTCTCTC
>UELV01178897.1:44347-112773 GCA_900490015.1 Megastigmus stigmatizans | reverse complement strand
AATCGGTATCACCGTTCGAAAGAACAGCTAAAAATACGTCGGATATGATATTTTTCAAATTTTTTCAATACCTTTTTTTAGTTGAAAAAAGACCTTGAAAAAGATGATGAAAATTCGGGGTCATGGTGGTTAATGGGTTAAGTTAACAAAGGGTCTATGAAATTTATTCCCCTTATTAAATAAATAGAAAAGGATTCAGACAAGGTTACGAGGAGATGACCCTATCGTGGCATTTACTTGAAACTTTCAGAAATTACTTTTTTGTACTAAATAACGAGACCCGTATCACAAAGCGTTTTCCTGAATGATTTTATGCATTAGGGCATATCTATATAAACCGTAAAGATATGCATATATTTTGCGCTTATAAAGATAGGTGAATAGCTTTAAGTTCAGCGCCTATTAAAAAAAACACGATAAGTACCCGGGTGTCGATATTTTGCCCTTAAAGTAATTCCTGAAAGTTTCCAGATAATCTGGGACCTATATCCCCAGTCACCTTCATGTTAGTAAGACATAATATTCTAATAGAGTTTTCTCAACTTTTATCACTATTGAGAGTATCAATTTTTTTTTACTCTAAATAACAACATTGATTTCTCACGTTTGTCATGATAACTTAAGTTTTTCTCTCATACCATCAACATTCTCTTGTCGTTTCATTCTAGGTGCATGCTACTAGAATATTTTTCTCTTTTAAGTAGTTCAAAAAGATTTATTTTATTTCTTACAAAATGCCACTCAGGAAATACTGCATCAGAACTCTTAAATTGCATATAAGTTGCGAAACCTTCATTAAGCCAGAGATCATCCCACCATCTCATTGTCACTAAAAGGTATAAATGTTTTTACTTTTCAGAATTGCACACTTTTTTCTAGCTTTCCTACAAAGTCTTCATGTTTTATTACCCTACACTATATGAAAAAGATCATTCATTTTAATTTGTGGATGCTTTATCATATATGCAGACACAACTTTCACCTGCTCAACTTAGGAAGTGCTCAACTGAAAAATGAGGGATGGAGGCAATAAACTATTGAAGTGCTTTAAAAATACGTAAAATAGTATTTGAATTACCTAAATTGCCAAACCACATATGTGCTAATTCATGAGCAATGACTTGAACTATATCTTCTTTAGCCGCTGTAGATGTAGTTTTACTGTCATAGAGAAGTCTAGCTTCTCTGTAAGTTACCAAGCCCCAATTTTCCATAGCGCCAGACACGAAATCCGGGATGGCTGCCATATCTTTAAAGTAAAAAAGTATATAATTAAAATTCTAATTTTAAATTTTCACTTACGAAAAAAAAGTGTTAATTTACAGTACCGAGTTTTGGTAGAGGATAGTCGATTTTGAAAAGATTAATATAGTACTCTATTATTTGAACGCCTACATCCAGAGCGAATGATCCTTTATCCTTCTGAGCTCTCGTGGTATAGACGCTAATGGGAAATGTTCTTCCATCTAATCCGTTAGCTTTTCTCGTTACGGCTACAAAATCGCTAACGATAAAGCAGGCTAGATATGTTGACATTGGCACGCTCTTTGCAAAGGTAACTGTAGTCAAACCTGGGTCCGGGTCATCAACTGAAGTAGTCTGAAAAAACATATGTTTTACATTATAAATTGACTGAATAATTTAATTCTTCGATATCACGATATTAGTTTGAGTAATGATTTAGCAAAAGAAGGCAGGTTTAAAGAGTAGGTAGAGAGAAAGAGAATCAGAGCGAGAGATGTAATTTAAAGAAATTGCAATTCACGAAATCAAAAGTAGAAAGTTAATATCATTAGTAACTGAATACCTTTATATTCATATTCGATAACGCAGAATAACAATTTCCAGTTGGATGCACAACCTTTATACTGAATTCGGCTTTGAATCCCGGTTCATCAAAACATGGAAATGATCTCCTTGCATATGTTGGTTCGAATTTTGAAGTAGCAATAACTCTTAAAAATAATTTTTACGCTATAATTTTATTTATAACCAATATACCTTAATTTTCAATAGTTATTAAAAAAATATTTAAGTTCGGAGGCCGGTGGAGCAGAGTTACCGGCAATTAACGTTTCATACTTTTTTCGTTCAATTTTCAATATTTTAACATTTTTCAAGTTCACTCAATTCTCTGTAGTGCAAAAATTGGGTTCAACTTGCAGAAAGTAAAAATATTAAAATTGAACGATAAAAGGAGGAACTCCTTCTTAAGAAATATTTATCATTTAATATTTAACAAATATTTTTTATATGTGGTATGAAATAAAATATTGATAATATTAATGCAATATTCAAATCGAACTGAATTTTACCTAGTTTTATTTTCTTCGTCCTTGTATCTGCTTGAATAGAAACCAAAGATTTTGTCTTTTAACGATCCAGAAAATGATAAACTGAGATCATATAATCCGATTTCTAATGGATCTTTCGGTGTAATAATAAAAGATTCATTTTTGTCAACTGTATGACTTTCTTTGATCTCTATTACATAATTATCATCGCGATCGTGTGCTTTCAAGTTGACTGAGTTGATAACGAGGTCCTTTTGATGAAGCATTATGAAGTCTCGTTTAGCCGATACATCGATGAGGATTGACACCTGTCCATCAAAACTATCCCTATCTAGGTTTGGCTTAAGATATAGATCGTAGTTCAGTGGCCTCACATCTGGCGGTAATCGAAAGGATGTATTAGGTGCCGACATTTTTGCTACTGTCGAATATTCTTGCAGTTTGTTTAAATCTATAAACAAAATTAAGATAAAACTAAATTATAGTACAATGTATGTGATTTAGTTATTGAAAATTATATTTCCATGATTTTAAACATACTTATTGGAATAAATTTCAAATTCTCTATAAATGTTTTGCATTTACTCGATTATAAATTTAATACAGAAAAGAGTCATATTCTGTTAACTCTTTCATGCATACTTTTTATCAAGTATAGCACCTTTGCTGAAGATTTATTCATTTACATTTAATTTATATTTGACAATTATGAAGTTTATCTCAAAATAATCGAGTTGTATGTGCATGTCAATATTATAAAAACCCGCGGTACGAAGATTATACTAGATTACTTGTTACAGACATTGTTGAGTTAACCATATAAGAAAGTTCAGATGTTTGTTTCTCACCAAACACGACAAGGTCAATTTGTATATACATTAAAATATTTTAGATTGGAATCAAAAGGTATAATAAAGTATATTTATGTTTAGTCTCCGAATATTTTATAAAAACTCTGCTTTGACAAAAGTAAGTATAAAGAGGTAAGCTTGTGCTTCGAAAGTTCGGCGATTGAACTCCAGTCTCTGTACTGATTAGCACAAGCCCTACTGTAAAATTACATAGCTACAAATACGCGGCAAAACTCCATATAGTTGATTAGTATCTTGGGAGCATTTATTGGAAGAATACGTTTGCTTAGATTAACTTAAATCGTGGCGCATTAGATGATATTGTAAGCATATTAATATTAGAAATCTGTTATCCGATGGAAAATCTATAAATATAATTTATTTAAAACTTCATGCATAAAACAACGTGCGTATGATTAAGGGTATGTGCTATAGGCGTACAGATTCTGCCTAACCGACTTTCGCATTTAACGATAAATATAAAGATAGAGACTAATTTTTGGAAAAAAACTCGGTCCCCATCTTAGTAATGGTGTAAACATTCCGTGTCTCCATTTTCATGAAATTCCATACATAATTCACGAAGGTTTTTGTCGCCGAAAATTTAACGACGAAAATCTTTGTGAATTGAGGATGGAATTTCATGAAACTTGAAACACATAATGTTTACATCATTACGGAGATGGTGATAGATAGTTTTTTCCAATAATTAGTCTCTATCTTTATATAATTCGTTAAATGCAAAAACCGATAAGGTAGGAATCTTTCCGACTATACATAATCATTCTCCTGATATGAAGATCTATAATCTTATAGCAGTACAATTTCATTCTTATAGTCTATAAAGTTTTAGTCTTTTATAAAATTAAACATACAAAAATTGCATCATACCTGTTATCAGGACGCTTCTGCGTACTTGACAAAAATATTTCAGATTTGATAAGGTCTGCAAATTAGCAGTAGAACGCCGTCGGAATAAAAAATAAATAACTTGACTCATTATTGTCTATAAAAATATTTTCGTAACAAATAAATATTTGTTAATTTTGAATGAATTATGCGTGATTCAATAAAATATTTATTTGCAACAAATAAATTTTTTACTTTATGCATCTATAGAATATATCTATATATGTGATTTTACAGTATACATCTACAATAAATAATGATAGATAAATATCACGAAAATCATCAGGCGCTACAAAAACGTAAAAGCAAAAATACGTGTCTCGTTATCTAATCAAAGACTGTACAGTAATTAATTATAAAAGTTTAACAGTGATTCATTTTTCGGAGGTTATGTACTCCTTATTATTAGTGAGCTACGCCGGCAAAGTGCATAAATTATCGTCTTATTTACTTATTGTTGATACCAAAGTTAAAAATACATTTCAGTTCAACGTTCCGTAGTGCGTCTATATACGGCACGTAAACGGATGAATTTGCAAAAAAATACAGTGAATAGTAGAGAAGCATTCAGTGGAAAACACATATTTGTGCGTGTAATAGTTGGGAAATGAACATACCATAAGCAGAGTAAGCGGCGTCGACGTGTTGGCCCACGATAATCAGGAATACGGTTAGACAGGAGCAAATAAAACTCAGAAAAATACAGAGACCACAGGTGACGCTAAACAGAACTGAACCGGCTCCACGCCGCTTCTGCTTGTTGCCGAGTACAGCCGCAGCCTCACGTTTGCGCGTTTTTACTTTGGTCAACTGCTTGATCGGAGCGTCACCACCACCACCACCACCATTACTACTTAACTCCTGACGCACTTCTACGGCGGCCATTGTTGTGACAGTGCTTTAGCCGTCTAAATTTAAATAACGATGGATAAGAAAAAATCCGCACTAGTCGAGTATTGATATAAATGAAATTCATTTAGAAATATAAGATATCATTAAAAATATTATTCTAAAATATTGTTCACTATAAAATTAGATTTATGTCGAAGTATATACATAAATAAAAAACCGATGCCAATAGATTGGCGCTTCTTAAAATCTTTTTTGTCGATGCAAAACATTTATGAAAAATGCATTTATTTTTATATTTAATTGCAATCATGATTCTTTCTTTTGCAAAATTTTAAACGAAGTTTCATCAAAATCGGTGAAAAATCGGGGTATGACATACGCGTACACAAACACAAACCTTTTTTAAAAATAGCATATATCGACTCCTTGATGTTCAAAACATACTTCTATAATGTTAACTTAAAACTTTATTTTTCACTATCACAAAGCTTCCTTTAGGAGGAAGTAATATAAATTTGGAATGTTAAATTTTCAATTACAACGTATCTATTCTTAGCGTTTTTTTAAATAAGCTAATACAAGTAGTCTAGCTACTTGCCTCACAACATTCTATATGACTGTCATGTTAAACTTTTTACGGTATTACGTGCTATTTTACGTAACTATTCTGTATCACACTTACACACGTGACTTTTGGGCGTTAATATTTGAAGAAAACAAAAACTACAATAAATGTTTGAAAACTGGATAGTTTAGTGTGAGATGCAGCACAAAGAAATTTAAATACGGGACTTTTTTAACTTCAAACAATTCTAGGCAAACCACAGTACCTGTAATTAAAACTAATTCGAAATTCGATGACGGGTGTTTTAATTCAATAAACTTCTATTAAATAATTTAAGTTGCCATTTATTTTCAGAGTTCACATAGTTAAGTGTAATTATTCATACAGAATTATTATTAAAAAACTAATTTTTTATCGTAGCATTACTAAACACGCATTTTCATATCATTATATTCCTCTAAAAACATTAAAAGTGAATCTTATATTCTACGTTTTAATAAGCATATGTAAGTGAAACTATATATCGTCCTTTCCAAATAAGTTTTGTACAAATCCATCAAAAAAAGTTTTGTACTATAAATACAAGTGTATTTTTATTAGAATACTTTACAAACGACGTACCTTTTTTTATTCGTAGTTAAACTTTATGATCGTACGAGAAAGGTTTTTCTTTTTTATTCGATGAATTTATTTGTCCGGGCTTTTACTTCAATATTTAGAAAGTAGTTTCGCAAGTCACATTTTAAACACTATAGAATAAACTTTGAGCTACACTGAAGAAGACCACGGATAAGTGTGTCATTCCTGTCGCGCCTCTTACAATTCAATGGTTTCAATCAGCATAGTTGCAATCGTTTTCTATCTCCCTCTCTACTCTTTTCCCCCTCTACTTGTGCGTTTAGTATCACTTTCTCGCTTTTCATTGAATTTTTCTCTTTTTTCTCCTTTTTTATATTAATTCCTTGCAAGGTAAATGCCCCGCTTTCTGCTTACGTTAGTATTTCGTCACAAACTCGTATTTTATTATTACGCAGATGTATTTAGATTAATTATCTTTAATCTGAGCATACATTTATCCTTGTTTGATAAGGTTTGATAAAAACCTGAGACGGCTTAGTACAGTTTATCAAAAATATTTTTCTGCCATAATCCTTTCGGGAAGTTTTATAAATTTTCCATAATTCAAATTAAATTATTTCCAAAAAACAATTTTATCTAGGGCCCATTCTTTACTGTACCTAATTGTTTTTATTCGAACTATTCGGTAATATTACAGAGCTAAAAATGGCATAGAATGACTTCTCCCGTGAAAAGAATTTAGTATGCAAGTCAAGAAAATTCGTATTACTTGCGCAATAAATTGCTGACTGAGTATGTATTTAACTATCATGTTTAAGTACTTTGACTCATTTTGCAAGTTTTAAAAAAATGTAAAGTATTTGTGTCATTCTGTACACTAGAAAATGCTTCTCTCTAAGAATACCGTTATAAATTTAGTCCCGAAAAGTAAATGTTGAGTGTTGAATTCTTGAACTCAAATGTTTTAATGTTGTTTTATGGTTTGACAAAATGTATAATTTTGATGTAACACAAATGTCAACATTTAATTTCGTTTAATTTGAAATATAATGTCAACAATTTACACAGGAGATGTATTATCTATATCCGAAACTTGTTGTTAATAACAGAAATAAAAATAAGTAGATAATTTTTTTATTCAAGAGAAAGGAGCTAGTATTCTTGTCTCGAATTACCGGCCCATTTCAAGCTTTAGTTCTGTATCGTAAATTCTTGAAGGTTGCAGAAAAGGTGTCTGATGTCTTTCTGTCTAATATTGTCCAAGAGCAGCTTGGTTTTGTTAAAGGTAAAGTCCACTTTATCCAATCTTCTTATGTTTTTAAATTTCCTTCAT
Source organism: Megastigmus stigmatizans (assembly GCA_900490015.1). Classification (NCBI taxonomy): domain Eukaryota; kingdom Metazoa; phylum Arthropoda; class Insecta; order Hymenoptera; family Megastigmidae; genus Megastigmus; species Megastigmus stigmatizans. The sequence continues at coordinate 105,390 of UELV01178897.1, read as the reverse complement.
TCTTCTATTGGTAATTTTTTACAAGTTGACTCCGTTTATGTAGACTTTGCTAAATTATTTGATACGATCAATCACTCTACATTGCTAAAAAAAGCTCTATAACTTTGGTATCTATGGTACTTATGTGCTTAATTGCCAAAGATATTTCTATCGGTCTTACAGTCTAATCAATATTAATGGACAATCAGATTACCCTTGTTTATAATCACCCCCGCAGAATCTGAAATAAAATTATATTTAACCTGAAAAAACATTTATTAGTAAAGGACAATCTGACCGCCCCCCACCACCCAAAAATTTCTTAATGTGCTTAATTGCTTACGATCATATTTAAATAATATCCAATCAGTTAGTAAGTGAAATACTTTAACAACTTCAATTACTTCAACACCTGAAGTATTCAAAAACTCTTTCTTACACCGATGGTACATTAAAATCTTCAACGAAATTTTAACTCATTTGGGCTCGTCGGGTATTCAAAAAGATTTGAGTGATTTGTCTGTGCCAATATTAATTAAGAAGTAAAAACTCCAATTTCTTGGATATTTTTAATAGATTATTTAACTATATAATATCTCTTGAAAATTATGGTGTTACTATATCTTGTCTGTGATGAAGAGCATATATATATGCTTTATTAGAGTATTCGCAACGTCGACGTAAATTTGCTCAATAAATTGGCTTGTTGTATTCAAGAGATTGGAGTTAAAAATAAACTTACAACCAGAAATAACCGTTGAACACTAATTCACTAATTCGTTGGCCCTTATAGTTGCACATTTGAAATTATATTAATGATATTAATTCAATAATTCATGTCATACGAATTATATGGATTTCTTTATCATTCGTTGGTAAAACCAGTGGGCGTGTAATATACTCGTTAGAGGTTTATTGAAAAATTGAAAATCGCTTTCATACGAATTGAAGCAGATACAGTCCGATTCTATCAATAAAAAGTAATAGCATACCGTTTTTCACGATTAAATTGTAAATAAAATATAATGCGCAATAAGCAAGAGATTAGTACCTTCAAGGTCATGAACAATGCTCTGATTTTGCACTATATCTAAATTGAATTATCATTTATCTACGTGCACATAAGCTACAATAGATACCAGAACTAACATTTAATTTTTAGAACAGTGTATTTTTTGTTGTACGGAGAAATTAGACATTTTTGGATAAAAAAAGGGATATTATAGTATTGTGAACGAGCGATTTATTGCAAAATATTTATATGTTATGACAGGCTTTTTACATGTGTGTATTATAATAAGTATAACGCACAAATATAAACAATACTTATACATGTATGCAAAAGAAGTTAAAAGATATAAACAGATTATTGCTTTATATTATTTCACTATCAAATACCAAATTTGGTTTCGTCTAGCAATGAATTTAAATCGATCATTTTTCTTGAACCATAATGCATGTTGCATTTTGTACCATACAGTTTTTTTGATGATTGTGTATTTTAAACTGGAAACATTGGCATAATCAACATAATTTGATTCTACGTACCGTCACCGTACTTCAGTTTAAATAAAAAACTAAATACGCCTAGCAGAAGATTTAACTATGATAAATAATTAATAGTTTGATATGCAGTTAATGACATTAAACTAAATTAGTAAAGTATAAATTTCTTAAGTTACTGAAAATACAATAAATTTATATGATAAGTCACTGAATGAAGTTATGAATTTTTTTTCTGGACTAGCATATAAATAACATTCGGAATAAATTATACAATATAAATCTTTAAAAAATATACAATAAAGAAATCGAAATAACCATATTGGTTGATCGAGCCTCATGTACCTAGAAATAAGTTACATATTATTATCAGAAGCATTATCATCGATATCAACATCACGATCAACATCATGTTCATCGTCATCATCATCATCATTATTATCGTCATCCTCACCACCTTAATCATCAGTAATAACAATCTTATACTTCTGCTGCTCACCACAATTACACATTTAAGATTCAAAAATCGTTGTTATAGGTAGCATCTTTATCAATAAAACATTGATAGTGTTGCAGGAAAAAAAATTTGAATAATCTTCAATAGCTATTGAATATTGTGCATTGACTAGCTATATAAAATAGTAAAAATATAAAAATTCTCATAAATATTTATCATATAAAGCACTTCATTTAAATTACGTTTCGCAATTGTTTTTATAATTCTTCGTTTCTAAATTGGTTATAATTTATCAATTATACAAATCTACCTAACAACGTTTTTGAATAAAAATTGTACAAAAACTATCTCAATATGCTCTCTAAATTTTTCGAATTAAGTTCAAATTTTAAAAATTGGAATGTAAAAGTAGTTTACCTTTATCAAGTGAGAAGCAAAATAATAGAAATGAATCTTAAAGTTCGAAAAATTTAAAGAGCAATTTATAAAATTGAGAAGTATATTTAATCAGCCTTATTTATGATTTGAGCGTAAGTAATGTCCTCTGGGTGCATATCTTTGTCGCCCCAACCCCAGATTGCATCCTCATGATGATGTTCTTGCGATTCCTGCTTGACGCGTGTACCGTCCCCGGTTCGTTTTGCTCGTTTTTCTACCAGATCGACGGGTACAGTTTTGAGATCATAGGCCCAGCCGATGCGAGCGAACATATCAATGAAGGCCGTGGTATAGTTTGCGCGATAATCGCCCAACTCGGCTGCTTTGTAGTCCCAAGGGAAGATGTGGTGATAATTGTGCCACCCTTCGCCAAATGCACCCAGGGCTACACGAATGTTGTCAGTCGCGCTTATTGTGCTGCAGATGAAAAGGTAAATGTTGCTTAATATAATTGTATAAATTTACGTAAAGTCTATTATATGCAATTTATTCGGAATTAAAATTCTTTACAATTATTATTTATTGATCTCTGAAGTTAAATATATTATAATACGTGTTTTTCATCTTCAATGGTAAATTATTTATAGTTGAATCGTGTAATTTATGAAAAGTAGAAAAAATTGTATATATACTCACTCGTCGTATGGCCTAGTACCCCAAATATGAGCTGCGGAATTCACTAGCCAAGTGAGATTCAAAGAAGCCGTATATCTAAAAATGGTTGCATACCACGAGTACATTCCATTTTCACCCCAGAAGTAACACGGTATCCATGCAGGCAGTAGGAAACAGAATATTGGCATAAGAAGGATATAAAGCCTGTAAAACATATAAAATATCATTACAAACATATTTTTAAACTTATGTTTTGTCATTTTTCATAAAATTTTAATAAATGAGTCGCAGAAAGTAAATTCAAATAAACTTGATTTTTTATTTTACTTTTTGAGGTAATAATATAAAATGCTTTAGAATAGCAGAATTCATAAAAAACTTTAGTTACCTTCGCTGCCAAACTACGATTGGGTCTTTTTCGAGATCACTCATATCGACAGTAGCTCCTTTTGCAATAACATCAGGATGTTTACGAACGAGAAGCCAACCCATGTGCGAAAAGAAAAAGCCTCTTTGTGAGTTATGTGGGTCAGCATCGGTGTCTGTGAATTTGTGATGAACTCGGTGATCCCTGACCCATTCATATAGATGGTTCTAAAAAAAGTAGAGAAAAAAATAATGCCGTTTTAGTACCAACCAATTTTACAAATGGAAGTTTTGAAGTAATAAAGGAATACGCGTAAAAGTCGTTTGAATCCCTAGGAAACTGTATCATATTAGCCGAAAGAATTTCACATTTTCAATAATTAAATGTAGCCTGTGCTTAATTTGTTATGAATCCCTGCAGTCTCGTTACCTTCTTAGTTTTAATTCAAAAAGTCATTTACAGTAGGATGTATATGAATAAAATATTTACCTGGAACGCTACTGTTTGGAAAATCATAAGAATCAGCCTCATTGGCCACTTAGCTTTGTAGGATCTATGGGCCCATAATCGATGTGCACCAGCAGTAATACCTAAAGCAGCTGAGGCTGCAATGAGAAATGCTGAAACAGATTAAGTAAAATGTTAAACTGTACCTAATGAAAAATCGAAAATTCTTTTGTCACATAGTTTAAAAACTATAAAATCTACGTACTCCATAAGACAGTGAGCAATTTTGCTCCCGTGAAAAACAGATAAAATCCATAAAGGGCACCAACGTGGAGATAAACGAAAGCAATAACGTTCCTCCATACAATGTGCCACGTGTACTTGCTCTTTTCTGGTACTTTGGGCGCTTCGTAAGTTTTCTCTACAGTTACAGCTTTTTCTTGAGGACTTCCCTGCTGGAAAGCTTCGAAGAAAAGGGCTGCGGAGTTACCAAACAAGTTTGGCGCCATCTTGATAGTGACAGACCTTAACAGAACAATGAATTTGTTTATATTAATTAGGCGAGTTTCCAATATAATAAGAAACGTATATTAATTAATTTTATAACGAAGCTTTAATAATTTATAGAAATGTAATCTATATACATTAAACTTATAATTATTGTATGCACTAGATTTGGAAAAAATATCTCGTTTTATATTCAATCGGTAATATTAAAGGTGTAAATAAAATTACAATACACAGTAATTCGAAGAAATTCAAATTACATCCGATGTATGAAGCTGCATTGATTATACATAAAATATTGGCTGCATAAAAGAGCATGCAGCAGAAAATGCTTTTAATTAAAAGCATAAAATGGTACAGTAAATCAAGGTATCGATTGTAAATAAACTCATGGGCGCATAAAAGAGTATTCAATCAATGTTCGTTTGAGGTCTAATTATTTGTGTATTTAGGTTGTCTGAACGTGTAAGATTAATAAGGGGATTTACTGCAATTGAAATAAGATTAACAAATTGAGCGTAAGATTGCGCTTATTAGATAAACTTAGATGAATAGTGATTGACGAATGCAAAGATTAGTGAATCCTGAAATAGTAGCAGAGATATAAAAAAATCATTCTTATTGAATTTAATAAGTGCTGATTTAATTGCAACAAGCATTTTTGTAAATAAACTCTCGATTTTAGTCTACTATATTAAAGCCTATATTAACATTGTTTCCTGCTTGTTTGATGGATGGAAATGTGATAAAAATGATTAGCATGTAGTTACCTTTTCGAGAAATAAGTGAATATAAAGATATTTCAACTGATTGCATAGCGTGTGAAGAGCGGAATGCGCGCAATTCCGCAAGAAACTGAGTTATCCAAAAATGTTATATTCATTGAATTCCATCCATAGTATTTATCTTTTCTACTTTCATAGCTTTAGAGATCGTAAACTGTATCGCTTTTTTTTTGCACTGCCACATTGAGATGCTCGCACGGCAGGGCCGCAAATGGCCTAAAGGAAAAGCGGAGACCAGTTTTAGGAGCGATGAGGCTTGTGCTAAGTTAAACTACTGACTGTTAAGCGAAGTTACAGGCCTTAGTCCATCCAGTACCTGCCGCTAGATCCGTTGTCCTGACAACCAAGTACAGCAAAGAGGTGGAAACTGGGCCTTACGCTCGGAGAAGCACGTGTGCATTTGTCTTGCTCTCCCCAGAAATAAGAACTTTTTGAAAAAAATCGCAAAAAGTCTACATAGACCAAGTTTTTGATATTCTGATTTTGGTTCTTCAAATATTTGTAGATAGAATGTCTATATTTATACTCGTTTACGATATTGGACGGTTGTGGACCTCATGCTATCAACCAAAACAAACTTATACGTTGAACCTTCAGCGTTCTTTTTTTAATTTCACTAAAATTTACTTAGAGTCTCGAACAAGTTATCCGTGCATATTGACTCAACGGCAAGTGCGAAAGCGTGTCGAAATGAATGGAATTGTGTCAATATTGAGAAAACTCCAACACATTACATTTTGACACCTTTTGAATTTTTGTGGGATCAATTTTCTAGACGTGAAAACTGAATAGCGGTCGAGCTTTATGCAAAAATCTCGTTTAATTTTGGCAGCAAAAACGTTTGGTGTCGCCGTTAAAAATATTTTCTAGCGCAAAACTATTTGTTAAAATAACGTCATTTAGAACTGTACAAACCGTGTAGAAAATGTTTCGAAGAATAGTTCAACGAGCTAACAAACTATTTGACAATCGTTTCAAAATACAAAGTAGATAAATTATACCGACACTTGAAATTTTTCATTCAAACCAAAGACAAAATAAAATAGAACTTAGTAAGATATTGATAATCATACCCTTCGAAGAAGTGGAATCGGTATGTCCGGGTTATCTAGTAGTCAGCCATAGGTAGGCCAGATATCTCACGTTTACTATACTTATATTATCCAATGAAAATGTTCATCGAGCACGTTGCAAATGGTACCGGTTGTTTGTGCAGGCAATGGCAAGGTGAAGCGTCAAGTTTTAAGTGAAGGTAAGTCACGACTTTCTCCGAGAGACGCATTGGTGGAGAAGAGGGGCTTCGGTATGGAGAGAGAGAAAGAGAGAGAGGGGAGATCGCGAGATGATCGGCTACTTTGCTGGGCAGTGCCTTTAGGTGAATGTGGATGCTGAAAGGGGAATCGAACGGGATCAGACGCCGAGGAAAAAGAGGCCAGCAACACTTTTGAGGTCAATGTTAATGCTCTCACAGTCGAGGCAAGCCATAAGGCTACCGGTGACTCGCTCTCGCGGACTCGCGGAAACGGTGCCTGCTTCGCGGTTCGGTTCGTATAAGCCGCCACTACCGCCGCCGCCGCTCGCCTCCCAGCGATACATTCACTCTTTATTTTCTAAACCGTTCAAACTTATTAAACTGCCATTTGAAAAAGCTATTAGCAGCCGTTAATGCGTTACCCAATTTAAATTTAAATCTTTTCTCCTGCAGCTATAACGACCAATCGTTAATTATTATTTAAATTTTTGTTCTATTCTACTTTCTAGAATGAATAATAGGGACATAGAATTGCCTTTAATGTTTATTGTTGATTTTTTCGTTAGTTATGCGTACGAATATTTTGAGCCAGTTTAACTTCTAACTATTTTCATTGATATTTACAGATGCAAATAATGCTACCAATTATACGAGATATTAAATCGTATATACACTAGAATTTTTTAAATTACGAATGATTCATTGAACACTAAAATGTGTATTAAAAAGCGGTTTGGATATGGTCTAAAGAAATGTCTGAATAATAAGTACTTAGAATAAGTTTTTATACTTTGAATATTCTGAACACTATTACAAAAACACTATTACAAAAAATGCATGCTTGCTAAGATACGTCAGTAATTTAGACCCGAAAACTTTGGAGAATTCTTGCAAAATTAATTTATCATACTGAGAAACGAAAAGTGTAATATTCGAAAAGTTATAATTGCAATATCTCATAAGACATTCTTATGTGTAAAGAGGACTTGATATCAATTGTGTAATATTTTCATTTGACTGTTACATTTGTTTTAATAAGTTATAGAGAATTATTAAAAAAAAACTGCAATTCCTTTATTCTGTCACTAGCGAAATCTGTGTTTTTAACACTACATAAATTCACCTAGTCATTATAATTATGTTGAGGAACATTCCTATGGTCTTGGGATGGAAAATGATCTAAAGAACGTTCCTACTTTTTTTTTCGTAGACTGATTACACTTTCTGTCCTTCACCATTGTAAAACAATCACGGGGTATATAATTAACAAAAGAACAATTGGAAGGAACGTCTTATGTTTTCTCACAAAGGAAGAAAATTACTTCGCTACTCGAGATTTATGAAATTCTGTGCATTGATAACAATAGTTGAAAAAAATAGATTAATGTTCTGGAAAACAGTACAGGCACAGTTCTACTACTTTTTGAATAAAAAGAAAATCAATTATATATTGAACGGATTCAAAAACATAGAATAACATACTTTTCGTATTGTTAAAAAGTAAATTATTATTGCCATATGAAAAACAAAATTAATTTCACTCAATCTTATAGAAAGAAATTAAATTTTAATACAGATAACAATTTTCATAAGAATGTTGACCCAGCAGATTTTTATTCTATTAGTAGTAAATTTTTGTTTGGAAAGTTCAGCATCGATATTAAGTGTGATAAATCATTTTTTGTAACGGGACACTAATAAAATGACCAGCCGATTGTATCAACCACCTGTAGATTTTATGGGTTTCTAATCAATAGTTTTAGTACGTGTTGTCACGTACGCGGCTTTCATATGATATATGTATGTACAGATTTAGATCATAAACAAACTATGAATTGAAATACAAAAGGTCTACAATTTTTACTTAAATCAAGATATATATTTTTAAGCTTTATGATTATTTAAAACACACTTTAAATACATTATATTGACAAAGAGAATTGCTACTTACATAAAAAGCGGTAACAGAAAGGGTTCAGCAAACAAATAATCTAAATCTAAATTGTGTTAGACCGCAGTATTCAAGTAAATACAGTGAGCTGGGGTGCACATTAGGATTGGTGACACTTATTATGAAGAGGTTTATTTGTTCTTATTATATAGTTTTCCAAAAATCCGAAGTGTGGTGCACGAAATAAATTTTTTCGGATCAGGTCGTATAAATGAACATGGAAATTTTTATTACTTAATTAAATTGTTTAAGAGAAATTAAGAATAGAAATATGAAGACATTTTACTATTAGGTACCGTACATGTAACAAAAATTAAAAATGCATGTAATACTTAATAGCAAAAATAAGTATAATATTAAAAATTGTAATATTATAAATTTAATAAAATAAAATTAAAGTTCTTGTTTTTACACACGCAAATAAATAGTTCTTATGAGGTTTTGGACCTTAGTTGAAGCAGTTGTTAAAAAAATAAGCGATCTCAATGCACATTAAAATAATTTTAAGAAAAAATCAAATATAGTATTATAATTGAATGTAGTTTTCATTATAAGTGAAATGTTAAAAACTCACTTTGATAAAGTCTTGATTTGTTAGAACATACGTAGTATAAGTCGAGGAGGAATTCAGAGTAAAAACACAACACAAGCTCACGAATGTATGTGCTCCAGCGCGTTTTCACCGGAGAGCACAACTGACGACTAGGACTGATCTGGTCTCGCGCTCAGTTTGAGACGAAATACCGAGATGCACGTGCCTATGTGCCACTTATGAAACTTTCTTGCCACTCGCTACCCCGAGATCGTCCAACAGTATAAGAGCAATAAGAAAAGGAGAGAATCAGTGCTTTCCCCCACTACTTTACTGCATATGTCCATCAGCTCATCCGGACCTCAAACGGGCCCAAGAAGAGAGTAAAATGTAGAAATCGAAAAGCGTCGTTTGTGAACTCTTTTACGCGTAAAAGTCTTTGTGTGTCGAAAACATTTCTTTTGTGCTTGAAAAATTTGCATTCAATATGATTTAATTCTAATTTTATTGACATTTTCAAGAATTCAACATAATTAGGGTTGATTTCATATAATTTAAGCTTCAAACTGATTATTATTTATATTCCAGGGTTTAGAACAAATCCTTGTTGAAAGCTCTTAATGCCTTCTATTTGTCTATCACTACATATTTATAATCATACAAATAGTCAATAAAGTATAATTAATATTTCTCCCATATGTATGTAGCAATATACCTCCCACAAACGAACTATTTTCCATAATTCATTCACACCTCAATTTTCAACTGGATTTTATAACGTAGAAAATAAGAAGTACGTAGCCAAGATTCAATTTAAAATTAACAATAAAGACAATTTGTTGAGCGATATGTACTTCAAAATTTTCATAATACAATGAGTTTTGACGAACAATAGGCTTTCCACAGCTTTTAATGAATAATAGGAAATATAAATTATGCAAGATGTTACCATATGCAAATGCTCTATTTCAAATCCACTGCACGCTGCTTTTGTAATGTACCTAATAATTATATCGAGATTGTGGTTTTAACGATGTTATATTAAACTATTTTATGAATTGTATTTTAATAAGAGCTTATATTAATTACGTAGCAAATTAAACAGGTAAACCCTAATTAAGCATACTTAAATTGCGAACGTAGAAAAACGTTTCTTGTTTTATTTAATTTTCGCACATTTGTTTCACAATCTTTCATACTCTTTTTTTCCGCCATTTCCTACATTGAAAATAATTCTTCACACTTGGATGTTCCTAGAATTTTTTTAAAACTGAATATACGCACTCTTGCGACACTGAAAATCAGCTTCCTGTGATTGATTATTGGCAATAGATCGATTTAGAAACAGAAATGCATAATTTAATCGGAAGACAAAGTTGATTTGTCAATTTGGTTGCATTCAAATTTAGCGCATCAAAGGATATTTTGCAACATGCAAACTGTATGGAATAAATAAACGTTCCAGTTTCTATTTATAACATTAAGGTGCAAAATTAAATGAAGAATTTATAATGTGATCATTGGAATATGTAGTAAATGAAAAAAGTATATACATCGAATGCCGAATAGTAGAAACGCGTGGCAGTCATCGAAAAGAAACGGCACCTATTAAGAATGCTGCCACTCGAAAGAAGCGCCGAGAGAGAGAGAGAGAGAGGAATAAAATATGGTTCTCAAAATGAGGTATCGAATAATATATGCGACTATTTTAAGAGGATGGGATCAAGTGAGTGGATGCTGGATGCGAAGGGAAAAAGTAGTACCGTTGATAAAAACGGCACATGGTCCACGCGGCACTTTCTGCTTCTCTGACCGATTAAGGCTGATGAACGGTACATGCCGCTGATCTCGAAAACTTGGACTCTCACCACTTACCGGCAGTATACAAGCAGCGGTTACGCCTTGTTGCTTAGATGGGTTGTGTTTATGCGTTAGATGCCCGAGGAAAGGGGAATTTCTTGACCGTTTTCAGTTCTAGAACGGCCGAAATTTAATTTTAAAATTCAAATTTGGATCGTTTTTAAACAGATAGAGTTCCAGAGGAGGTCAGAGTTTTATTACAAAAGCCTAGTTACGGACCACTACCGTTTTCTTACTATACGCACTAAATTTTTCAGTAAACTGAGTTATGGATCTAGAGATGCGTTTTATGTTAGTCGCGAAATGATCCATTAGGGATATATAAAATGCAGCTATAAAAGAGGGAGAAAATTAAAAATACATGGAATGTTTAGAATTTTTGATGCCGCAAAGTAGCTCTAGCAGTCTCGCAGGTGCTTAATTTGTACGAAATCGATTATTAATTATTCCAATACATTAATAACACATTTTTATTAGTTGAAAAATAGTTGATGCAGTTTTTTATGCTATTTTAATATTTAATGGTTTATGTGGAATCCTGTAGAAAATCAATTATTTATTTAAAATTACGTTAAAGAATAATTGGCGTTACCACTCAAATAAGGACTGCCTTTTACGTTACCCCTAACAATAACCCAATAACCCAATTTAATAGCATGTTATTATATTATCGTCAATCAGAAATGCCTTTATGAAAAATGTTTCCGATTAAAATTCAGGTTATTGTAAAACGTAGTGACCAGTTCTATTTTCAGCAAATTTTGTACCTACTTAAATTTGAAAGTATTCCGACGCCAGCCCAAGAATGACCGAAAAAGATTCCGACAGGCTCCAACGAAACGAAAGGTGATAGGAAATAAATATATAAGAAAGTTTCAAATTAATTGGTTCTGTTTTTAATACATATAAAATTTTGGAGAAGTTATTTGTATGTTACAGTTGAAATCCAGATAAATAACATTTTCATATTTTCAAGCAAGATTTATTTTCTTACGGTTTCCTCGAGTTTCAATTGTTATTTTTTATTTAACACTAATTTGATGGAATTGACTAACTGAAAATTATTCTTCTTCAATTTTCATATATAAGTATATAAAACTAAATAAAATCCAGTTTTTGTTAAAAAATTTACTATCGATTCATACACTTAACTTTAATTAATGCTAAAGATGAAAGTTATGCGCATAGATATCGGATACTTAATTATTATAGCCATAAAAAGAGGACAGATAAGAAAAAAAACTGAAAGTAAGAACTGGTAAGATCGGTCAAGTATCGATGCTTCGATTAATGTGTTATTGTATTTTTAATCATAATACCTTCGATATGACAGGTGAGGAATATGAGAGTTGAAGTCTGTGAGACCAAAAATAAGGTCTCTTGTGCTTTTGCACTAGATTTAAAAGTGGGTATGGAGGTCTCGGCGGTATCATCCTTTTTGAATTGGTAATTTTTTTAACAACAATTACATGCAAATAGTATTTCCTTGTTTACAAAGCCTTAATATTCTAAAACCACTTTTAACTAGTTATACTTACATTTCATTTATATATAGGGAAGCATAATATCACATGCACTACAACTTCCTACATTTGAAATTTACTAAATAGCAAAATTGAAAAGTGTACTAACAGAAATATTTATATGCCATGTCTTTTAAATTAAGTCAATTTTTAATTGTGTATTAAATTACCCTGGTCATAGATTTGATTTTTAGTTGAAATTAATTTTTCAATAAAATTTCATTTTTCAACGCATAATAATTATTAAGTATAAGTAAGACATCGAGGCTGTAGTAATTCTGAGTTCCACATTTTGACAACATGTAGACAGTGCAACTCCTTACGTATAACGCTTACATATAAGTTAAGCAATAGATTAGCAGTACTTGTGATTTTTTCGCAGTAATACGTAGCTTTTACACCTTCTCAAGGCACCATAAAAGGAGATAGTTGTTTAAACAACTCTGCGTATTCTTGTGTATGTTCAAACATAATGTTTGACTGAGATAATAATATTTGCATGATCCTTTTTGTATTTTTTTCAAAGAACTTATTTGATAGACATATTGTTAAAAATCTATTTTAAGTTTAAGATTTATGTTGAATTATCGATAAATTCGAATTTGATTTTCTATTAAGTCTATCTGATAAATTAAGTAATTAGTAATGTACCTACCAATGTTAAAACACAAGATCCACACAGCGCTCTACACAAAGTAATATTTATTATCCTATCTTGATTGAGCATGAAAACCAATTTTTCGACCGTCGATTTCTGTTACTTATTGGAAAATAAAATGAACTGTTCAGTCCAATATAGCTTTTATTACTGAACTACGTAGAAAGAGTCGCGCGAGTGAACATAAATTTCGTTTCTTTATTCGGAACCATAAAACACAAAATAGAGATAACTACGAGGAAAATTAATTTGAATCGAAAAAACGATAGAGGAAAAAGGTTATGCATTTTTCACCTAATTAAATTTACATGTATGACTAACATTTTACGTGACGAAAACCGTCATATTTTAATTTAGCAATTGTTAAATTTTTTGTCTAAAACATTCCGTATTTTCTTCTGCTTGTATTATGATTTTTTTTCTTACTTTTTCCTTTTTGCATTGATTGCGTGTTTTTGACTGTATTCGGATAAGAATTAGATATTTTGAAAGAGAACAAATAATAAGACATTGGGAGAAGGAACAGAATAGAATTGGAAAAAATTAGGATAAAGCCTGATTAATTTATTTGATTGCAGATAACTCTTAAATGCTTATTGTGTTAAACTTAATGATAAATTTATTGTGCAATAAAAAGTTGTACAAACTAATGGATTATAATTAGTCTGAGAATATATGAAATTGTGCCCTACTGCCAGCATGTGGACCAGGTTGTAGAAAAGTCCTATTTATTTTAATTCAGAAAATATCAATTATATGACTACGGTTTTAATTTGTTTCTTATTTTGGATTATGCGGCACTCTTGAAAATTCATAGCACCCCGCACAATGACAAAAACTCGACGTTATAAGATTTGAAAACTATCGATGAAAGTAAGGTATAGTTGAAATTAACGAACCGCAACTTACCTGAACTATAATAATACCGATATCTATTTCTCATCTAATTTTGAAATAAAATTTCTGATAATACCTCGAGAACCGTGCAAGCATTATCGTGTAAAAATTATTGACGGATCCTTTTGAAAAAGCACTCATATATTTATATTGTCGCTTTGCTTGATCCTCCCCCGAATAAAGATACAAATAATAGCTACGACTTAAAGAGAGATAATATCATTTTCGACAAAGAGCACCAAATTTAAATTGATTGTTTTAAACAACGATTATACATACATGATAAATTATAAATCCGATTTAAAATAGTCAATCTAACGATAGCCAATCAAATAATGCAATTACTTACACATTAGGTACTACATTAGGTATCAATTGTATCATCTACGAATGCTTTTCCTCGTTTTTAAAGTAAATTACATTGGTTTCTATAATCTGATTTTTTCAATTATATAAACATTTAACATGTTTTCAAATTCAAAGTCTACAAATGGCGTAAACAGAAAATAATTATTATTCAAAAGTGTATATAAATAGATACAGCTGAGCGTGGGACTACTGCACGGAAAGTATAGAGATAGGAGAATTTTTTTTTTAAAACTAGGTCTTTGTTACCTATTTAATATAATTTATTGTACGCGTACAAAAAATCGATATAAAATTCAGTAATTACCAAACTGATGTACAAATCAAAATGTGATAATATGCTTAAATAAATATCTTAAAGAAAATAAAAGACTCAATAATTATAGGTAATACTGTAAGATATACATGTATTATATATACAATAATTTATTAAATGATACTGCATAGGCTAAAGCTTAAAATACATACATGTTTGTTTGTACAAAATAATAAAATGCTAAAAAAGAAAACGAATTTTACTCTGTATAGATTCTAAAGATAGGCATTCATGCAATTCCGACGTAAACATTACAGCAGCAGCAACAGCAGCAGCAGCAATTCATCAAAATGTAAGTTCGAACAATAGCTACGGTAAAAAAGCAGCAGCTGCGTCGACAAATTCTACGTTTATATAGGTAGGTTGATGCATACGTAAAGGTAGACGTACTGTAGAAATGTCAACGTGTATAATGGTGCAAGAAAAGCGTATAGAGAGTCGGGTATGAAAATCGAAGAACGCCGGCGCTCCGTACATCGTCCTCGTCCGTATATTCCGTGTCGAGCGACTCACTGTTGAACATGTGCTGTTGTATTAACGCGTTTGTACACCTCGGATTCTCTTTAAAGTCGGGTACGCTCATCGCGACTCGAATGACCCGACTAAGCGGCAAAGACTACCTTGCCGATTACAATCTGATTATACGGCCCGGATGATTTTAGCCCCTCAAAAGTAATCGACGGAATATTGTTTTTGAGGATAATACAATAGTGGCTGCACAGAGATTATTACGTCGAGTGTCCGGGGCGCCACTGCAAACACACTACGGCGACGCCTCCAACTTTCCCCGGGCTCTTGAACCGCCGATTGCCGTCGTGTGCAGCCATCGTGCAGGTGTACATCGAGTCGTGCACGCGAGCTCCGATGCATACAAACTATATTGCCCTTTGCTCGCTGCTTCATTCGACGGTCGATCAGGTAGTTTGCTTCGGTATGTGCTAATCGGTCTTTTACCGGCGTTCTCCGAAAAACTCGGATGGTAACTAAAGTACCTGGTAAAGTAATGCCAATATTTAACTTTCATATCTTAACAATAGCTATCAGTAGTATACGCGAATTATACAACCATACGCATATAAATTGTTTGACTCGATCCTGAGATTAATGATTTTTTATTAAGTACACCGTTTTACGATTTAAAATTTAGCAGATTTTGAGGATGTGCATGTATAAGTTAGTTTATATACAAATACTTAAATATAGCGATGAGTGTTTATATTCATAAAATGATATAAATTATGACGATGACTCATTAGAGTCAAATGGTGAAATTCGAAACTAAATTCAAAAGTTTCAAGGTCGTTTGGCAGTAATTTCGAAAATGTCAAAAAAATCCGCAAATTTAATATGTTTTTCATGGCATAAAAAAACTATTCCGTGATTTTTTTCAGATTTATTTACCATTTCATTGTTGAGCAAATCAACGAGAAATAAGAGATTTAACACGTACTCTTATGAAGCGCAAAGGTTTGATACAAAAAATAGTCACTTATTTAATGTGCAAACTCAATATTAAAATTCTTATCGTCAAAATTTTTAACACATTTAATAAGTGACTTTTTTTGTAACAAACCTTTGCGCCGCTTGACGCTCCATAACAGTACGTGTTAAATTTCTTTTATTTCACTTTGATCTGCTCAACAGCGAATCGGTAAATAAATCTGAAAAAAAAATCATGGAATAGTTTTATGCTAGGAGTAACATATTAAAATTTCAGAATTTTTTAACATTTTCGAAATTACTACCAAATGTCTTTAAATCATTCACTGCAATTCAATACAAATTTAACTATCTACATTAACTCTTTTAATCAATCTAATGATTAAGCGCTTCATTCACTAGAATAATTAGATAACTAATAAATTTATAAAATTGTGCAAAACAATTTTTTTATCTCGAAACAAGCATTTCAATGTATTGTATAAGAATTATTTTTGATACATCTATAGCAACGGATAATTTTTATCTAAACGAGCCTCGATGGACTAAAACAGATATCACTTTGTAGAATCCCGATTAAGTAATACGTTGCAAAACGTAAGCGAATGTTTTAAATGTATTTTTACCGAGACAACAGTACTATACTGTTGCCGTGCCGAGTATGCGCTATTCATTATTTGAACAAGGTATATTGTCCAAGGCGATCGTTTTCAAACAAAGTTCTCGTGAATTTCCTAAAAATGTTATTATCACACATCTGTGGGATTGTTTAATGAAAGTTTTAAGCATATATATAAAGGTATAAATTACGATATTCATATCGAATTTCTGATAAATTCTATACTGTCTGCCGCTTTTTAACTATACCGTGCGTCTTTACTGTATAATAGATAATGAACGTATAGGATGACGAAAAATATCGTGCACGACATTGTCCCTCTAATCTTCAGTCTACAGCTGCCGAAGCGTTAAGATATTTGTTTAAGAGAGTTCGTAGTACGTACGTGAGGCTTATAAGAATCGAATTAGTTTATTATACATATACTTCTATACTCGGGTGGAGCCTGCACTGTACACTTTTTCGCTTGCGATACGAGGTTTAATTGATTTTTAATCGGGTCACGTACAAGGCGGTCCTTACAATAATAATCACGCGACTTTCCTCGATTTCTATATAGCAAACACGGCCCGCAGCTGCAGGATGTCCGAGCCGAACGCGATAAGCAATACATCGATGGCGCGAGTCGCGCGATAAGATCGGCCCAGTAGATAACCGCACGAGGTATAGATTGAGATCAATCGTGTGAAATCAAAATATTGTGAACGAGAGTCGAGACGAGGGGCAAGCTCAAAGGTTACTATCCCCCTCTGGAGCCGCGGCTCTCATCTGCGGACCTGCCGTGTGGCTATAGCGTATAGGTAGCTGGCGGCCTGTACGTCGGGGCTTTTGTTTTTGACCTGCAGGTGGAGAAAAAGGAAGGATCACGCGGCCACGGTATGCGCGCGGTGGGGCGTGAGGCGCCGCGCGGTTCTCTATATACTCTTCTCTCTCTCCTTCTCTCTCTCTCACTCTATATATACACACACGTATAGGCCAACGCAGCGCGCGCGGCTCGGCGCTGTATAAATAGCAAAGGTGAGGCGGCATAGGAGAGAGCTACAGTGTAAGAGAAAGAGAGAGAGAGAGAGAGGAAAAAAATGCCTGCGTGGGCGGAGAACAGCGCGCGGTGACCAGAGCCGTAGATCGCGCCGTCTGCTACAGCAGCCCGTGGGATTCGGAGCGCTTGCTTATACATATTATCGAACACGCGCGCGTGTCTCACTCTCCTCGGTTCGCCTGTGTGTCAGTGTGTTGTCTGTCTGTCTGTCTGTGTGTGTGCGAGTACCGAGTGAGCGAGTGAGCATAAGCTCGAGTGTGCCTACGACGCAGCGTCAATCAAGAAGGTGGAACGTGAGCACGAAGGAAAAACCAACACGCGTCGACGCCGCCGACGCCGTTGCCGCTGCCGCCGTAGCCGCCGCCGCGCGACAGACCGCAGTCTACAGGAGGGGACGATTTTTACAACCAGGAATTTCTAGATTACGTTGCTCGAGCAGAACCGTGAGCGGCTTTCCGAGTGCTTTTTTTTTCGTTCGTCCCTGCTGCTGGGGCACGCAGAGCTACACAGTGTATTTCGGTAGTTTTTCGTAATCTTGTACTCTCCTTGTGTGTGTGTGTGTAGCGGCGGTATCGTTCATACCGATCGCGCCACCCTATAGTCCAGCACGTTTTTTGTTTACGTAATTAAGCTGAATCGGTCGAACTTTTTCTCCTTTGCATGTGGGATTTCATTAAGAGCGAGGCGGTTCCCGCTCACGTCGCTTAATCGATAGTCGATAATCTTTAAGTCCCTTGAGCTAAGACGCACGGAATTAGCGAGGGACAGTTTCGGCTGGTGACGCGTGCCGACGAGTCAGTTAATATATTCCGGAGCGGTGCGCTTTACGGTGAGTTTATAGAACGCTCCTCTTTCTCTCTCTCCTTCTCTTTTTTTCTTCCTTTAACCGGTATTTTTGTCTTTTTCTTGCTTCTATACGCGCACCACGTAAGTAGAGAAATTCTCGAGATACACGTCTTTTTTATTATTTTAAGAATGATGTATGAATAATAATCGCGTATACGATGGCTTCAACGATGCTCTAGTTGCGAAATTAATTCCTTTTTTTAATAAGAGCTATTTAAGATGTTGACATCTCGTTTATACATCCTAATCGTTATATATACCAAGCCGTGACTCAGAAAATTTCCTTAACCGTTAAATAGATTGCACAAAGTGGACTGAGCATTATTATTTTTGGACGGTATGTAAATGTGCAAATTTCAAAGCTGAAATGTTTAAACTTTTGCGCAAAGAAATGTAAAAAATCTTTATTAACGTTTCGTGAAAGTATTGTGAAATTCGCATAATACATTGCGCAATTGTGCGATATACAGCTTTCGAGCATTAAGATATTGATCTTACGCGGATGATTCAGAATTTCTTCTACTTTTATATTTGCTTTAAAAATGGGCAAACCGCGGGACTTTGTCAACGACGTGACGACCTCTTGTAAATATGAGCCGCACCTATAAACTATTAAAAATGCACTTTCCTTAATCTATAAATGTATGATAACTTTTTTTTTCCACTTTAAAATAATAGTATATTAGAAGCTTTTACTCTTTTTATTTACATTTAAGATATATTTAATTCAATTAAATTGGATTATCATAAGCCCACTATATAAGGAGATTCAATAATGGATTTAACAATTATCACGTGTTACAGTTATCGATTACATAAAAAAAAAACGATTTATATCTTTTATATTTATCTGTGACACATAATCATTCAAACGCAACAACGACGATAACACTGTGAAAGCATTTCCTTCTTTTTTATCTATGAGTGAAATGACTGTTGACTCATTTTTTATTTCAACATAATATTCATCAGTTGTTAATATTAAAATAGCGAGGTATTTTAAATATTTATGAAAATGCTTATCATGTGATTCATTTTCGATCGGTTGAAACTAGGTTTCATAAAGTAGGCATTCATAAAATTAACAGGATACGTCACCTTGCTTGCAAAAATAGAAAAGTCCGTAATAATTCATAATTTGTGTAAAAATGTATGCATAGAATATTAATTTGAAAAAAAAGCAAGGATGAAAACACTTTTATAGCGTACTAAGAGTAGTTTACAGTGATACATAAAAGTTTGCAGATATTTTATATGGACTTAGAAATGGATATGAGATTTCGCTGCTTCATATTGCACCGAGCCGTAGCAAATTACATTTCATCTTGAACTGTAAACGAACTCTTTCAAAACTGTACATAAATTTAACTGATTTTTTGTTTTAAATAACGTACCGAAATGACTAAGTTTAAAATAATTAAATATTGAAATATTCTTTTTAGAGTCTTATTGAACGTAAATAGCTACTTAGAGGAAAATCAAAATTTTCTTGTGACTATGTATAATAGAAGATACTTAGTTTCAATAAGAATCTAATTTATATTCGCATTTCAGACAAATATTGATTTTCGCTAGTTCTGGGATCCTAAACACTTCTACTTTACATGATAATATAATTTACATTTACGGAGTGCCGCCTGCTGAAGTAAAAAAGAGTCCACTAGGTAATAGAAAAGATTAGCATAAAGAATATGACGTTCATTCAAAGAGGCTTACTAGAGGATGATTCGTTTACACATTGAAGGACAACAATTTCTTAACTGTGAAAAAGTACAAAAACAACTGTGATTAGCCATGGCACAGTATTCTGCGATGGAAAAACCTAAGTGCAAACCTCCTAGCCATAATAATAAGGATAACCAGCATAGTCAAGAGTACGTGCCAAAAATCAAGTGGCCTGACCTTCTCGCACAGATATTCATTCATGGCGGCTGCCTTTATGGAATGTACCTGATTTTCACGCAGGCGAAACTTTTAACGACATTATGGGGCAAGTACAAAAAATTAATACTTTATTCTAGCTGTACGTATAGAGTATAGTTAGTGGCTTATTTAATATATATATATACATTTAGTACATAAAACTACTGCTGTAAGTTAATATTTACTCGAGTAAATTAAACGAATTAGAAATTTTGGATTAGAAAACCTCATTAGAGGTGGAGAATCGATTTAAAAGTGTATCTTATTGTTCGAGTGGATCGATTCTCCACCTCTAATAAGTAACCATCTACGAGCGCTACCCTCATTATTAAAGAAAAACTTATCTTTGGGAAATGGATTAAGAATGTTCTCAAACACAAAAATACGAAATAACCAGTTCTATGAAACATAGAGTAACCCAGATATCGTTGAAGGTTATATTGCAGTCAATACTATAAGCAGTACAACAATATGAAATTAGTAGATGCGTTGCGAGTACAGTCAGACAATGTACGAATACAGATATACTGTCAATATTTAATGTAAAAATGATGTTTTACTCAAAATATTCTTCGAGTTATCTGCTCGCATTCATTAAAATATAAAATTATCGAAGTTATGTGGAGGGTTTAATGGCTTACGAGCTTTTTTTTTCTATAAAAAAAAAGTAGTTTAAATACCTGATGATTCACATTTCGTTCATAACTTGTTTATTTTTAATATAATTTTACAAAAAAATGTTAAGGATAATAAATATATTTGTTAATTATGTTTCTTTAACAGCATTTTGCACATTCTTCATGTCAGGCTTTGGAATTACGGCAGGAGCTCACCGATTGTGGTCTCATAGAGCTTATAAAGCAAAATGGCCTCTTAGGCTACTGCTTATCCTACTTTTCACAATTACAGGCCAAGTTAGTTTTTATTACTATAATTACTTTTTCAATATTATTAATAACGATATCGTCGTCCTAGTTATTAAATCTTTACTTGAGCAAAACGGTATTTAAGCTGTCTAAAAGCTTTTGAATTTCATGATATTTTTTTTCAAAAAAATTATATTTATAAGTATATTATTTACGTATGTGTATCTAAGAATACTGTTCATATTTTTCAAATATTATATTTTTTAAAATATTCAACGACAAAATGCACTAGTTTTTTGAATATCGTTATTTGTAAAAAGTAAGGTCTGCGTGGTATACACATACATAAGGGCCTATTTGAATTTTGAATTTATCAGTTATAAATAACAATATTTTAATTTTTTTTTTGCAATTGAACCATTCTACAAAAATAATAACATATTCAGTTTTGTGATCTAAATATATTTGAAATCGAAAAGAACTGTTTATCATGTTTTTGTTTTTGCGAGCGTAATGCGATTATTCTTTAATTGACTTGAATCCTTGTCCTAATATTGATTATCGATTTCTCTTAGATTTTCCGCGATTCAGTATCGTGAATAATAATTGGCATATCTCTCTCTTATATACTTTCCTTTCTACCTGTATTCGGTACACACATCTGTAATAAATTAATCGAATAAACCTATTATAGAGGCACGTGTACGCATGGGCATTGGATCACAGAGTTCATCACAAATACAGCGAAACCGATGCTGATCCCCATAATGCCAAGAGAGGCTTCTTTTTCGCCCACGTCGGTTGGCTTTTTACAACACCACATCCCGATGTGATCGCCAAGCGGCTTGCCGTTGACATGAGTGACCTCGAAGCCGATCCTATTGTTATGTGGCAAAAAAGGTACGCTAATAGGTGAATTATTCAAAGCAACAAAGTACGCAAAACAAAAAAGAAATAAATTAACACTTCTACTATGACACCAAGAAACCGATTTATATGATTATTACTGCGCATTTCAAGTACAATGTTCTATTGTTTTGCAAAGCTAATGAGCTCTCCTAAGTAGTAACTTTGATAATTAACATTGTGCATTGTACACGTGCGCTAAGATTGATGAGTATACCTGTAAGTTTGTTATCTAATAATACGTCGATGATATTTCACGCAGGCTGTACATACCGTTATTTGCTATTCTTGCCATTGCCTTACCTGTTGCCGTTCCGTGGTACTATTGGCAGGAGACACTTTGGATTTCATTCTGGGTGAATTTCAATTTCCGCTTCTGCGTGACGCTCAACGTTGCCTTCTTCGTCAATAGTGTAGCTCACATGTGGGGACAGCGACCGTACGACAAGTGAGTATGATTTTTTCTAAATAAAAGCTTTTACAATAAACATATATATAGGCGCGTCTATTCAATTCGTTCTTTAGCCATCTCGCGATTAATAATTCTCTGTTCGCTGATATTTTAGAACAATCTCACCGGTGGAGAACATCGCCGTCTCGTTGGCAGCATTGGGCGAAGGCTGGCACAATTACCACCACGTGTTCCCTTGGGACTACAAGACCGGCGAGCTCGGCGATTACTCCTTCAACATTACCACCGGTTTCATCGATACCTTTGCTCAGCTCGGCTGGGCCTACGATCGGAAGTCCGTCTCACCGGAGATGATTAGACGCCGAGCCGATCGATGCGGCGACGGCTCGCACGAACAACAATTTTGGGGCTATGGAGACACTGACATTCCCAAAGAAGATCTTCAGGATCTCGACTTTGATAAGCAAAGGAATTAACGCAAAGGCTGTGTAGAGAATCGGCTGCGTCAACAATTGGCGCAGTCCTATTTATGTTAAAATAAATTATTTGTTTTACATATGAGCTCCGCTTTGTAACATTCAATATCTATTAGCGTAGAGAATATATTCTCATTTAATGTTCCACAGCTATGCGAATGGTAAAACATTGCAAAGTTTGACGCCAGTATTTAGATTCTAATCTTTAAAGCACGTGATTATTCATGATATTTGAATGACTCTCAGCAAATCGATGTAATATTGAAATATTACGATTGAAAAAATACCTCTGTAGAGTTGTATATTGAGATTTATTATATTTGAGAAATGGTAATATATACACCTTAAGAATAGAAGCGCCATATAGAGCTTTCATGCTCATAAACAAAGCTAATAAAAGTTAAGCTTTAGAAAAAAAAAAAAAAAAAATCCCCGATTCCTATATTTTTATCAATACGAACTTTTTCAAATTTTCTTCCACCATTTACTTAACCATATTTATTTTCAAGAATTGGCATTATAGTACAGATCAAATTTCATATTTAAAAAAGTCTCATAATGGTTAAACATCCGTTGCATTTTTATAATCGAAGAATATTATGTTTATCTACTATGCCGAACTTGCTTGTATATTTTCCGTTGTAAAAAAATGATCCAGTCGTAGTTAGTTTGAAAAGTTTTAGAACTTCACTACTGCAATAATGCCTTTTTACAATATAACATATTAATCGATCTCAAGAATTTAAACTTAAACCGAACTCCATGCCAGAGTCAAGGTGTAGTTCTTCTTAGTTTCTTGTTTATAAATATTCATTTAGTGCAATGAGATTTAGATAGGGATTGATTCCATATTATGTCGGTGTCTTATCCTTATTTCTTTACTATTTAATTGAATCATATTCTTTATTATATTTTCAAGATATTACATTGAGGCAATTATTCATTCAAATTAGCAACAGTTTTTAAATTGTAATAGTAATTGACGTATCAATTTAGAGTACCCAAACATCCATTTAAACTGTATTTATAAAATTTTTAATTTTTAAATATTTCATGTATTACTAATTAAACTAACTTTAAGGTATAGAAATAAAGTCATAGCATAGACAAATAAACTCAAATATTGGATCAAAATTGTTTAGTTATACAAGCTGCATACAACAAACCCTAAAATCTTTATATTTTGACATATTTTTTATCGAAACTTGTACTGAAAATAGATTTTTCAAAGATAAACATTAATGTAATATAAAAAAAAAAACTAATTCATATTCTTGTAATAAATTTAAAATAAATATTTTGTTAATGAGAAGGTTTTTATTTATTAATGCATCATCCTACTTATACTAATGTTTCATTCCAACATTTTTCTACTTAAGAAAAGGAATAATGTAGTAAATATCCCCAGTGTCCTTCTTTCTGCGCCATTAAGTGCATTATTCCTTAATGACGCAACTCACAGATATTACTTGAACAATTATATAGGTACATTTGTTGTATTAATAACTAATACAACGCCTTAACATTTTCCAATACCAATGTCTAATTTCGGAACATTTCAATATTACCTATGAATTATTTTTTGGTGTTTAATTAAAAAAGCGTTTGAATAAAAAGATTAAGTGCCTGGCAAAACATAGTAATGTCTAAAGTTATTTACATTCTCTTCTCATATACTTACCTACTCTGTTTGTTTCTCACAGTCTCGCCCATATCATTTCCGGACATAAGTCTATACGCATACTTGTCTGTATATGTACGTTGTTGTAAATCGCAGGCATCGCGTGTATATATGATTCTACTCGTTTATATGTATATATATGTATATAGTGTAGCTCTACACAAGATAACTATGTAAATTTAGTGCTCGCGCTCACTTCATTTGAGTTTTGGGAGTCGCTTAATCATTTCTTATTTAATGTATATCTTAGGTTTTCCGTTTTGTATAAATAAAATATGATAAAGATTTCAGTAGTAATTTAGATTATAGTATAATTTAGTTAGCAGCATCTTTTTCTATAAAAGATTTTCTATTTAAGAACTGTCTTTTTAATGCTGTTTGTTTATCTTATTCATGCATCGATTTTTTCTTAATATATTTGCTACTCCTAAAACGCTCCATATTCTCCGAGGAAACTAATATTGAGAACAGTTTGAAACTAATTGTTAATGTGTTATTTTTTTTTAATTTATGTTATTTGGCTATGTATATAGATCAGAATTCCAATAATAAAAACGATTTATAAACAATGTTGGCTGTTTCTTAGAGATAGACGAAGTTTGTTAATATTTTTCATTGTGAAGAATCGCATAAATGTATATATGAATATAATATATTTTTACTAATATATACGTATATATTACAAACAATGAAATGCGATGCGAAATACGATGCACATTTGTAAATCATCTACTTAACGCCTTTGAGCACTAATAACAGCGAATTGATGAATAAATTTTTCATCATTATAAGTATCAATCATTCTAAAAGTAGTAGATTACAGTCGACACAAGTAATATTTCTTAATGTTTAACATTCTAAAAATATTTAATATATTTACAGTTCTTTCAAATACAACATTAAACTATAACAAAAAACTAAAAATACGCATTCCTTTCGAATATGCGAAAATAGGTAGAATTAGCAAAATTTTGTTCTTAGAAGATAAAAATTAAGCTGCAGAGTATCGAAGCGTCCGATGAAAATGTCCAGCAGAAGTGCAGTAATTGAGCTCTTGACATAGTTGTTGTCGCCACCGCTGTGTCGTACCTTTTCCTCAAAGAGGAAATGACGATGTAAAACAATGAGCCTGGCGATAATGTGATTCTTTAGTCGAGGTCTCTGGGGTCAATCGAAGCATTTTCGTGGTCATCATCGCGGCACACGTTCTGTGGCCGCAGTCGATTTTTGAATTCGAACCGCTGGCCATGCGATAATAATATCTTGTCGTTACGCTCCGACTTTTTCCTAGTTTTAAATAAAGGTACTTAATTCTAATTTTTACATTTTATAAGTATCATCGTAAAAGTGGCAGCGATTTCGATTTGTGATAAGCAATAAATGTTATAGGATCTCTTCAAAATTATCGAAGAAATTTCATTTATTGGAATATTATATAAATACAGAAGAAATTGAGAAGCGAAAATGCCGTCGGAGCGCATCGAGGATTTCAAGCGAGAAATAAACTGGCCATTTGTATTGTACTCTATCCATCTGCATGCCTTCGGAGTTTATGGGCTTATGTTACTAATTACTGAGGCAAAATGGATGACAGTATTTTATAGTAAGTGTTTTAATTACAGAGTACTTATACTTTAATTTATATTTTCTAGGATATTTTTCACAATTAAAGACTAAATGATTGATTATATGGAAAGAATTTTACAGTTGAATTATGATGTGACGTGTTTTCTAGACTTATTTGTGAATATTTATAAAGTCTAATCTATTAGGTAAATAATTTCGTGTAACTAAATGTCTATTATAGCGCGCTGAATAATTATATTGCTAACTATACATTTCTGTTTCGTAATTTGTTACTGAAACTTTTTTCATTCCCGTGTCAAATTCGTCCTGAATATATGCCGAAGATTTACAGATTTCAAATCTAAATTGTTTAAAGCATATGAATTAATTTTACACTAGTTTTCTAAGAGAGGATAAAGTAGATTTCCTTTCATCTTTTAGCGCTCTTTATAATCTTATTTGCTGGACTGGGTATTACCATTGGCGCTCATCGATTATGGGCTCACGGTAGTTTAGAGGCATCAGGATTTATCAGAGGCTTACTTATTGTAGCTCACACCATAGCAGGCGTGGTAAGTGTGACTTTATATAATAATAAGTGGAATTTTTCATGAAAAAATGCACAACAAAAAAGATAAGACAGTATGGAAGGATAACTGTTTGATGCTTATTAATTTTTACAGGGCCCCGTTTACGACTGGGTGGTAGATCACAGAACGCACCATCAGTACTACGGAACAAATCGAGATCCTCATAATCATAAGAAAGGATTTTTACACAGTCATCTATTAAGTAACTTTTACCATCCTCATAAGGAGCAGGAAAAATTAGATAAAGATATCGATATGTGCGATGTTGATTCTGACGGTTACGTTTGTGTCCAAAGATGGTAAGATAAGTTACAACTGAAATCAAATGTAGCAAGGGATGACGGAACACCGTCTCCTAAATATGTTTCAATATTTGCATTTGAAGGTGCTTTCCTTTTCGCCAATATTTTACTGAATTTAAATATTTAACTTTGTTTCCGCGTGTAACCAGATATATACATATATCTTTTTAAAAGCGTGTGACTATTGGCTTGCTGACACCCAGCCTAATTATTTATTACTTAACAGTAAATATCTAATAGATAGCTATTACATATCGATAATTAACCGGTTTGACTCGGACATTTCCCACCTTGTTATGCATATTGGGAAAATGATTTCGATTTAATTATAGATATGTCATGATTGAAATTGTTCAAATCTAATAAAGTACCTTTTGCTTTTAGGTTATATTGGCCGCTGTTCCTATTCGTTGGACTGCTTTTTCCAATCAATGCACCAATAGAATATTGGGGAGAATCAATGCTCAATTCCTTCATTATTTTGGGCTTCTTTCGACTGGTGGTCACTTCGCATCTCTCCTGGCTCGTCAACAGTTCACTGCTCATTTGGGGACTGAAACCCGGAGACAAGTTAATAGCTTTAATTGATACTTTAAGTTTACTTTATCAACTCTTATTCAAAATGCCTAAAGGCCACGGCTCTGTAATGATAGATACTGACGGTGTATATACTGCAATGTGAATTTGGTTTCTTTAATTTTGAAAATAACAAATATCTGCATTTAAATTAATTGAAAAAAAAAAAAAAAAAACGATTCGCTTTGCTTGATTCAAGCTATCAACGTTCAGTTTTTATTTATCCATTACAAAATTATACGCGCATGATAGTCACACAACTGATATTTTTAGTACAAAATATAATACTTTTAGTACCTGAAACGACGCTACGCATCGCGTGGAACCTACAGTCGAGACCTAAACTGTATCGAAGTTATATATAATAAACTATTCCAATGTGGGATATAGATTGCGTAATGTCGTTACATAATTTTTCGACAGGGGGGCAATGGGAACATCACTTTAATAAAAATCATCCGCATCTATCCTACAAGGCATATGATGCGGTCAAATTAAAATTTTCAATAAAATACACTTATTTGCACATATATGAAATCAAAAATACATACATCGACTATAATTAATAATAAGTAAATAGCGAGTTATAATTTGTCAAGGCAATTTCAATCATGAATTTAAAATTTTATTAAATAAATCTTGTATATAAAGGCTTTACATAGATCTGTACAACACAAACTACTAGACTATGTTTTATTTAAGTTTTCTATTTCCTCTCTTACTCTACAATCTGTTATATTAAATTTATGAAACTTTTTAGAAGCCACAAATTTTGTTTTTCCTTTTTTTAGATATCCCGTTGACGATAATACGATATTTTTACTGAACAAGTCATATTGGCCAAATTACCACTATCTCCTACCTTGGGATTACAAGTGTGGCGAATTTGGTAATTATGATCGTGGCTGCAGCACGTTTTTCATCAAGATGTGGGAAAATCTTGGTCTGGTCACTTCTTTGAAGACAGCTTCTAGTGAAGCGATTCGCGATGCACTATATAAAGCAGCGAGCAAGAAAATGGATATTTCTGAATCTTTAGAGTCAGTGAAGAAGATTGCAGATGAAGAAGCAATTAAAGCGCATCTTCGTTATCGTCATTAACTAATGCTGATGGATCTCTTGTCAATATTTATTATTGATATTCTATTAATGATTCGTATAATTTTTCGTAATAAAATATTATTTGTTCGTTATCGGCCTTTATCTCAACGAACGATTCAAATTTGTTAAACGAATCTCATATTCCATTAACATTATTGTACGAAAATAAATATATGAAAAGTTTTTACTAAATGATGTTTTTGTTCAAAGTCAGTGTTTAATTATTTTCAACTTTCAGTTCCGCTATTTTATAACCTATATTTCATGAATTATAATGGAGGTTTAATTGTTAATGATTAAAAGCTAGAAAATGTGCATTCATAATATTATATTGAACGAAGTTCACAGAATTTCCCTTTAGAAAGTTATGTACAAACATTGACTGGTTATTCTTACAGATTTTAAATGTTTTGTGGGGATGAATAGAGTAGGAAAAAGTTAATTTAAAACTAATCGTCAATTGAACGCTTTTCTCCCATCTAATTCAGTAAATATAAATGATACTTTAATCTATTTTGTTAAAGCGAGTTGGTAAATTTTTTACACGAACTATACGCGTAGCCATCATGTACATTTCTATGCTAGTGACGATGTTTTCTTCCTTGGCATGCGCATTTTCTCTCTATCCACTTTCCCCACTCTACCACTATAGCGGTCATTCCCTTCTGACTTATCCGTTATGTCTCACGGCCCAGGTTCTGCTTCTGCTCTACCTTGGTAGGATGCATTGCTCTTCCACTGCTTTATTTCCCAGATAATATGGAGTACGTTTTGCTCATTTTTTCACATTTCTCAGTCTCATTTTTACCATTCACTTTTCTACCTGCCGCGTGATTTTGCACTCTGCACATTATTTCCAAGTTAACAATATATAAGCCTTAAGCCGGAGAAAAATTAAAATTCCTGACACATTCTTATGTGACTTATGTAAATGTCCTTCTTTCTGAAAGTGATACCGCTTTTACAAGCGCTCAAGAAAGAAAAGTAATAATAATATCAATTGATGTATCATGGTTTTTCTGCCTGTAGTATTTTGATTATACTTTTTGTTTGACAATATAAGAACTTTCGGAAGATTGTGCAAAATAAAGTGACAGCGTTTAATTGCGTAACGAAGTTACGTGATTTTTTTACTATGGCATCTTACTATTCATTAGCGTGCCTCAAGGCCCATCTACGATTTCGGCATATTTTGTGATGCAGTCCACCACAACGCCTTGCGTGATTTCACCTTTTAAATATTCATACATTATTATACTCGGCGGTAAAGGTGATAGGAGATGGAGAACACTGAATTTTTTCATTACATTTACTTATGCATATTTTATGCAGGTTTCATGGGTTTGTTCTCTTACCGGTTCTGTTTAATTTCACTAGAATAAACAATTGCAAAGTATTTGCGCGGAATACTTTCTTTCAAAATGAACTTTCTTTTTAAATTCTTCTTAAACAACTTAATATA
Source organism: Megastigmus stigmatizans (assembly GCA_900490015.1). Lineage (NCBI taxonomy): Eukaryota > Metazoa > Arthropoda > Insecta > Hymenoptera > Megastigmidae > Megastigmus > Megastigmus stigmatizans. Next base: position 75,132 of record UELV01178897.1, on the reverse strand, counting down.
GCTGAGATGCTAGAAGAAAGTCTTAAGAAAAACTATCCGAATTAAGCGATCAAATTTACGATAATATTAAAATTAAATAAATAAATCGACAATAAATTAACATATAATAGAATTTTCACAGTCATGTAATAAACTAAATAAAGCTACTATAGTTATGATGAGAAATTAATAAACAATGAAAAGTTGGATGCTTTCCACGCGAGTTTCAAATTGTTACTTTTAACTTTTGAATTGGTGAGATTTCACTGATTCTCGAAATTAAAAACCGGTCGTTTGACCTAATTTTAACGGTGACATTGAGAATGTTCACAGTTAATTAGCGATTTTCACTACTTAATTTGAAGACCATATATACTCAAGCTTAATTTTTTTAAATAACTTCTTTAAATCGTAAATGTAATCAAATAAAGTATACATATTTTAACCAAAGCGCTTAATCTTTTGTTTTCGTGTTATAAATGCGTATTATTATAGAATAATACGTTGCTAAGTATAAAAATTATAATTCTAGCATTATCATTAAAATTGGTAAAGTCTCCAACAATTTTATTGTCATGCGATAATTGATAGTCAATTATACTGTAAAAATGGTGTCCTATAATAGCAAAGCAAAGAAAGATATTTTGTTTACAAATAAACACGCAAATTATTAATTATTTTACTCTCACGCAATTTCATTTACCTACAGATAAACAGTTGAATTCTTTGTGTTACAATTTGCACGCGCTGATACGAATTTAACCGAAATGCAGAGATCTTTCTAAAATCGAAAGTTTGATACTCCAAGCTCCATATTCCCAGATCTATTTATTTTCGCGGTGCAGTCTGAAAATTGCGTTTAAGAAAGTTGCTAATCACAAGTGTAGCACAGTGTATATCCTTAGCGTTTGGGTGTATCCGTGAGATTATGCGGTGTGCGTCCTTAAGCTAAGGCACTAGGTAGAGCGATGGGAAAGGGGGATATTATATTATGTGCTCTCGGCGCACCTGGTTGCCGCGGCACCATTTTAAGTCCCCGCAGTCTCCGCAGAGGCGCAAGGCGCGGGACTCAGCTTGGCGAACGTATCCGAAGACGTCCGAGCTAAACTGACACAGCCACTCTCGAGTGAGGCCCCGCCGCGCTAGTAGCACGTTCACCGCTGCCCCGACTGCCAGCAGAGCCAACCGTCTGCCCCTCGCACTCTCACTCTTCACCTACCGTCAACCTCTTCCACACTCCATCTGATCCACCAAGTATTAATCGCTCTATCACACTTTTTTAAATAATCTCGTTCTATCCTTGTGCCAAAAGTCGGATAATTTTTATTTCAATTCTTCTGTCCAACCCGACGCCTTTGCCAAAGACAAAGTCCTTGCGAAAGTCTTTTAAATGCGGACTTGCGCTCGCGTGAGAAGAAGTGAATGAAGTGAACGGTTTTTCTTGGTTCCCAGTGCTAAGTGCCAAGTGTTGGTATTGTGAAGGTAACAGAAAAAGCATGGTGGTGATGTGTTTCTCGGCGCTTGAATAAGAAGGATAACTGGAATTCGAGAGATCGAAAGGATCGGATCCGCAGAAGAAATTTAAGAATGGCGTAAGTTAATATTCGAGTTTGCAGAGCTGGGACCAATCGCTCGCATATTTGTACCGCATTCCTCGGCTATTATTTTTTACACCAAAGAATTTCTGTATTTCCCATATGTGCCAAAGTACTGATATCTGACCAATTTAAATGCATATCTTGAGCGATTACGATGAATTGAAAATAAAATGACTACAATTTAAAAAAAAAATATATATTTTTGCTGATTTATAAATAGAAACAAATGAAAACTTCGCCAAATTATCTAATGTACAAAAACAAAAATCCAATTTCAATTTGTTCATCCTAGAAAACTGTTTTGGTCTTATAATTATAATTGGTTAATTCGGTATTCATTTTAATAAGTTACTTTATTAATAAATAAATAATTACTACAAATACACTAAGTGCGAGATTATATATGTAACATTGTTGCACTATAAGCTACCAGCGAGTGTTCTATAAAAAAAAGAAAGTTTTTGTTTACCTTTGCTATTTTCTTTTTCCGTATATGGATTTTCTATATATAGTATGTAAATCTTGAAGTAAGAGTTCGGCAGTGCTATAGTATGCAGGATTTGTAATAACTCTTCAAAAAGAAAAGGAGTTTTCCCATTCGATATAAGTAATTTCTTATTCTATCTTCAAAGGATTTAACGACGCTTACTTTAAGTAATCAATTCCTTGAACCTTCAACTCAAACATATATTCATTTCTGGTAAATCAACGTGGAGAATGCATCAACATTGTCTGGCTATACTCGACACGTATCTACTAGTTTTGCAGTATGTTTATAGTTGCACATCCCACATTAATTTGCAATCTCTATCGTGCAATATCTTAGATTTTTTAAATATGCAAGACATAAAGTTTCTCCTTTGATAGAAAATTTTATATATATATATATATATATTCATGGACATTCTCCTTTATTAATTTTTAATAAAATTCTTTACTTCAAGGTTCTTAGGGATGATATGTATTATGAATATGTAGCAGATAACATAAAATTCGAAATAGCGGGAACTAATTTTTTCTTACATGAACATATCTTTCCCGTATAACGGCGGTTTCTTGGGAGACTATAAAAAGTGCATGCAAAATAGAAGTAAGGAATGTAATCGTGACACATAAGGATATTTTTAAAGACCAATGAATCTTTTCTTATAAATATGAAGTTACGTAAAGTTCAAAGTACTATAAATAACTAAGTGTTTGTTTCTTCATTCTGTGTAATTTTTTCCATACAATAATTATGATTATAAATATACGTTAAAATTAATTAGCAGACTTGTAAATAAGCTACAATTCAATTTATGAAATTTCTGGTGACATAAGCTTTATTTTTAAACTTTTATTATTTATTATTCTACATAACAATTAAATAAAAAGTTTTTGATTTTATAGAACAATTAATCAAAATCAATTATACAAGACATTCTTTGAACTACTTTTCTGTCCTGAATTATAACAATATTCATTTAATTTATAAATTGATCTGAATTCAGATATTTAGCACGGCTTATATTACTCCTATCTGTGACATCTATGATCGAAAGCCGATGGCGTCCATGCATTGAAGTAAAACGCGAGCTACGTGTGCCATGTCAATGTGCTGTGGCAGTAACTGGTTTAAGCAAGAATTCGCTTGCTTTAGAAGTTAACTGTGATCGGATAATTCTTGCCGATGATGCTCTGGCCAGTATAACTGGACAACCGATCATCTCCTTTAGTCAAAAATCATGTGGTCATCAGAATCTTCCAAGCCAGCTCGTGGGTGTTTTGCCCGACAGCCTTGAAAGGCTCGATCTTAGCGGGAATGCCATCAATCGCTTAATGGATCGTCAGCTACAGGGACGCCATAATTTGAAGGAACTGAGATTGGCAAATAATGCATTAGGCGATAATCTTAATCCGATTTTTTCGAGCAACGAGTTTCACGAAGTATCAAACTTGAGAATATTGGATTTGCGATCGAATGGGTTGCGAAGTATAGAAGAAGGAATATTCAAAGGATGTGCCTATTTGGAAGAATTGTATTTGGATTATAATGACTTGAGTAATCCACCGATTGAATCACTCAAAGGACCCAAGGCAATGAAAGTACTGAGTCTTGCAGGAAATAAAATAGGTAGAGAATTTTTAAATTTCATTACGCATATAAATAATTAATACATTTTGTTGTTAATCTTTGTCTAATACCTAAATAACAAAATACCGTTACAGGTTCTATTCAAAGAGGAATACTTTCACCGGTAGGACATAGTCTCTTGCGCCTCGACTTGAGCAGTAATGAATTATTACATTTGGAAGACGGTGCTCTATTAGGAATGACAAGTCTCCTGGTATTGAACATATCACACAATGAAATACACCACTTGAATAGTGATGTTTTTAAAGGTTAGTGATTGATTAATGTATTCAATCAGATATCAAGTGCCATGTAAGGAATCATTTTAAACTTGTTGGATTCAAATCTTTCAAATATTCTATTTTTGATGTACTTAAATTATTCACGTAATTATACGGCGTTTTTTCATTCTTTCATATCAATGTAGGATACAGTTTTAATATTTTAAAAATTTCAAAATGTACCATTTTTATTATAGGTGCATACAATCTTCAGCAGCTTGATATTTCGACCAACTTTTTGGAAGAATTCCCTACTGACGCTTTGCGTTACCAAAAAGTTTTGAAATTCCTTAACATCTCTAATAATTTAATTACTGTAAGTATATTGACAATTGATGAATAATTATTTATCAACTTTTTATTTTTTTTTGTTTTAATTCACTATTAAATCTTACTTTTAGGAACTGGATCGATCCCATTTGACAAATTCTAAAGAACTTCAGGTATTGGATTTGAGTCGCAACAGCATTGGACGACTAGGCGTGAATACGTTTACCGATCTGTCATCGTTAGTTCGGTTGGATCTTAGTTTCAACGCTTTGCGCGCTGTAAGTTAATTTTTTTCAATTTTCTATTAGAATCAAGTGTTTTTTTTTAATTCTAACAAGATCCTTTATTAAGATTTGGAATTGGTTTTTACATTTCAGATTGAGGAATCTTCTTTCGAAGGATTGGTGAACTTAAAGTGGCTCTCCCTTCAAGATAATAACATTTTATTAGTGCCATCTGCAGCTCTTGCTCGACTTCCATCTCTTATACATTTACACCTCGAGTTCAATCGCATTGCAGCTCTTTCGAGCGAAATTCTCAGGGATAGTGCTCCGAGTCTTATCAGTTTTAGTTTGAACCGTAATCTGGTACGCGAATTGCCACCTAGACTTTTTCTCCACTTCGATCAGCTCTTGAGTATTGAGCTGTCTGGTAATATGATTCCAGAAATAAATCAGCAGACTTTCGCTGGGATTGAAGATACTTTGATTTACCTCGATCTATCGTATAATCGATTAAGTGCTATCGAAGAAATGTCTCTACGAAATTTAATATCTCTGAATTTAGCAGGAAATCATTTGAGAAAAATTTCTCCCAATGCTTTTAAACACCTAGATAGACTGCAATATCTCAATATTAGCGATAACCCGCTTTTTGGAGGGTTCCCACCGATTTTCCCACGATCGTTAATTTCTCTCGATGTTGCGCGGACTGGGTTGCAAGTATTACCAGCAATTTTACTACTAAATTTACATAGTCTCGAAACGGTTTCATTTTCAGGTAACAAGTTGCAAGAGTTAAATGAGGGCACATTTAAAAATCTTTTTAATCTCACTGCTATTGATATCTCATATAACGAAATAAGAGTAATAGAAAATAAAGCATTTGTGGGATTACAAAATCTTTATAGCTTGAATCTTCGTGGAAACAAACTAAAGGCTTTTGGAGGAGAGTACTTCAATACAGGAACAGGCCTAGAGTTTTTGGATTTGTCTCAAAATTCATTGGAATTCCTTTCTCCGACTGCGTTCTTGATACATCCGAGGCTGCGGGAAATAGACTTATCTGGAAATCGTTTCACCACTTTCCCAAGTGAATTGTTAAAAACTCTTCAATTTCTGGAGTTCTTGAATCTCTCGAAAAATCGGTTGAGTGCTGTAGAAGAATTTGCATTTGCTCAAGTAACTCGATTGAGGGAGTTGGATCTATCCAATAATCGCATAGAATCGGTCGACGAATTGGCATTCCATAATTCAACGCAACTGCAACAGCTTGATCTATCCAGAAATCGTCTTGAAACATTGAATGAGCGAATGATGGAGGGTGTACTTCGTATGGAGAAACTTAATTTAATGGATAATCGATTGTTTTCGTTGCCCGAAACCATTTTTGACTCGTCAAGAATTCGCAGTCTCGAAAAAATAGATCTCTCTAATAATCGATTTGCTGAAATACCAATTCGAACATTGCAAAAGCAAGTTTTGAATTTGGTAGATTTAAACATTGCTAGAAATCGCTTGTCTGAAATCTTCACGCAAGATATAATAAAGAGCGTTAAGCATTTGGATTTATCGGAAAATCCCTTAAGTGAAAACGCTATACGTGGAATTCTCAGCGAAGCAAAAGTATTGCGATCATTGAACATCGCTTCTTGTGGTATTCACAAAATCAATAAATTGGAAGCTCCATTTTTGCGGCAGCTTAATTTATCTGGAAATACGCTTGACTATATTGAACCACTTGCTTTGGAACGGACAACGATGTTAGAAGAGCTGGATGTTTCAAAAACCAAATTGAGTAATTTTGATAGTATTTTGAGTGCATTCGGTACGCTTTCTACCTTGGAATCTCTTGATGTTTCAGACAACGATATAAGAATCATAAATGAAAGTTCTTTGTTGGGATTTGAAAACTTGCGAGTGCTGAAAATGTTCAGCTTACATAATTGCACTAGGATAGAAAAGAGTGCTTTCAAATCGTTATTTAAATTACGGGTCCTAAAAGCTTACGATTTCCCAAGGTTAGGCTACTTCGATGTTCAGGGAATCATAAAGAATATGAAAAATCTTGAAATTTTAGATATAGAAGTAAAGGATTTGAACATTGGTAATGAACAATTATCCGTAAGGCTACATCCACGTCTAAGAGCTCTTACTGTGAGAGGTGATAGATTGCAGAATGTACAATCGAGTTTACTCGTAGGTATAAAGGCGTCGCGATTGTCCGTTGGATTCGTAAATACTTCAGTTGATATGATTCCAGCGACTTTACTTTTCCCAGTGCCGCGTTCAACGCAGATAGAGCTCGACTTCAGTGGCAGTAAGTTTAAAGCAGTTTCCCCGCAACTCATTTCAGCACTCGACGAACGAAGCGGTGCTGTAAAATTAAAGGGACTGTTGCTTAGAGTTAGCTGTGATTGTGAAGCCAAACAATTATGGAGATGGTACAAAGCTTTAGAGTCTCAAAATGGAAATCAAATTGTTTGCAGTACTCCAGCATCTTTGATGGATCAGCCTTTGAGAAAAATTACAGAGGAACAATTATCTTGCGAGTCAGAGAAGAGCATAACGTTGTCTCAAACTGATCATAGTACGGAATCGTCCACAAGTGCCATACGATCTACAGTTTCAGAGCCAGAAATCATCTGGACAGTCGCTCCAATGACTGAGGTATAGTATAGCATTTTGATTAAAAAAACAATTGTATTTCAATTATTAACAATCTTATCATCATTAGAAATTCAAAACGAAAGCAAAAAATTATCTTGCTTGGTATAATAACCGTAGAAAAAAGGATCTTTCACTAACTTTTAAAGATTAATCTTTAGTGCTCGATGAGACATTGTTAAAATAAAACAAAATATTATTATGATCGAATTAACACATAAATTTTCTGCATTCCAGCCTCCAAGAAATACAAAGCACTCAAATGGCGAAGCTTCCACAAATATAGTTATGGGAGCAGCCAACAGTACCGACGATACTCTTATAATTGGAATAGTGGGTGGAGTTGTAGCTTTCATCGCTATTGTCGTTATCATCATCTGCATATGTCGCCTACGTTGGGGCAATCAAATAAACGAAGCCCGGATTCAGGCTGCTATGGCTTCCAGTATTCACGAGGCATCGATGCTTAGACCATCAAGTACATATGGCTGTAAAATGAATCAAGATCTCTACGTGAGCTCGTACAACGGATCGACTTTAGGACACACGAATAATGGCACATCAGTGCTGCCGGCGACGTCGATGCCAACAACGCCGATGCACATGCTGCCCTTTGTACAGCCTGTCTCGATGATACACTCGCCCTCTGGTGCACAGCCTATTTATGGATATTACGACAACTCGCCGGTACCCATTTACATAACAAATCCTCCTGAAAATAAGTTCGACAGATAAAAAAAGATACTTTATTAACTGTCGAGTGAGCAAAATATGTCGAATCTAACATAATTTTAAATAGTTTCCGATTAATGGGCCAGAATGCTTTTCTGAGTTTCCAGTATTGACAACCTCACGAACATTAAATTAAGATTTACAATAATTATTATAAACAAAGACTGGTAACCAATTTGTAAAGAAAGACAACTCGAGTATTAGACTTTCCAGTGTGCTTAAAGACAGAAATATCTTCTCAAGTTTTAGTGTATAAATGTTTTGCATTCTAAATACCACTTTCTCTACATTATTATTACTGATATTGACTGATATGAAACCATAAAAATGCCAATTTTCATCATATTTTTACTCATTATCATGCGTAGCACATGTAATTGTAAAATATATGTTTACTGTTAAATGCATTCAAATTTCATAGTGCGTGTATGCTAGCGTATGTGTATGTGTGTGATCGTGTGAGCGGCAAATTTGAGATTCGTTAAATTGTATTATAAATAAATTTTAATTGTATTCATATTATATTATGTTAATATATCGTAGTCTAATAAAGTTTAGTCGAAATCATACGAAAATAAATGGTTAAGCGTAGCTAGAGAATACATATTGTCCCATATTACCAAACCCGATTGAGATAATCTATTCAAATTACTTTCAATCCTTACAATATATAGAATTTTGCAACAATAAATACCGAGAAATAAAAAAAATTCTCTCTCATCCATTGGTAGTTGATACACAGTTATACTTAACTAAACAACATTAAGTATTTTTTTTTCTATTTTCTTCTACTGCGTGCCAAAAACAAAAAAAAAAACAAAATCGAAAAGTCACGGTGAAAGAGAAAGAAAATGCAATAACTTTACCCTGATATAATGCAGGCGATTCACCATTGACAATCCAGAATCTCTAAAAGTGAGAGCGACAGAAATAGACAAAGCCAAAAGATTAGCTGCTCGCAAGCCATAACGGAACTTACTTTTTGCTAAGCTAATTCACAAGTTTTAATTTTTTAGATTAAATTGTTTTAATTTTTATTAAAAAATTATTAAAAGTTATTTGAAAATTAAATAATTTTACAAGCAGCTTCAATGTATTCGTGTAGATAAGTATTACCTTCTTTAAGTTCTATTTTTGGTCTGTCTAAAAATAAGTGGATTAATTCTTTCTGTTTGTTTCCGGATATTTCAGGTACTAAATGTTTTTATAACTCACTATTTGAACTGTATTAATAGTAAGTACTACTTATAACGACATCACGTATAAAATACATCAAGTTTACGTAATGCTGTATTTAAAACTGTATTTGATTCATTTGAAAAATATGCAGTCGAAGTTTATTTACTCATTCTTTTTAGCAATAATAAGACAAAGCTAGATGAACATTAGAATGCAAAAATACAATGATAGCAGTTGAGTTCCAACACACTGCTGTGAAGGACGTGTATTCATATGCATTTGAAAGGCGTAATATTATTACAAAGGATAAAAATTAAGAAAAAGCATCTAAGAATTGAAACCATTTTAGTCATTGCGACTAGTTAAATCAAGTGATTTAAGTAAGTAAATGTCCCAATTTCTGCTCACTTAGGACCCATTTCTACTCGAATAGTGTTACTTCTGTTGTAAGTGTTGAATCTACGTCACGGTCATATAAGTAATACTTTTTAAAGGATTAAATATTTCTACGCATATATACATTTGATGTTTGTAACAACATAAAAAAACACGAAGTGAGTAGAAATAGGGACGTGAATAGATATTGGGACATTCGCCATAAATATTTTATCATTCACCATGTATCTATTTTATTCTTTAAAAACGAAAAAATCAATTGACTTGAATTTGAGCGAAGTTGTACCGACTGTCATGTCGATAACCCTTTTCTACCTATATAGTACTACCTATGTTCTATGGGTAATGGGCAATATGGACATGGTGTAGTTGCCAGTTGTGCCGTCGCCGTATCTTACTTGGCCAAGAATCCTCACAGATGGCGCTGTAATGTAGTAAAAAATTTGAAAAGGGAAATATTTATATTTAATTAACTATAAATAATTTATAAGAGAATGAAAATTTGAAATTATGAAGTTAGTATTTTAAAAAGTAATTAGCAAGTACTATTATAATTTTTTCAAAACTGCTTTTTTAATAAATGTGTAAAGGAATAGTTACCCTCATCTCTTCCATTCTACAGGAATGAATATTTCAAAATAATTAAGCTTTTTCGAAGGAGAGGAAGGAAAATGCAATAGAAATTATTAAGTAATTGTATCTTTTATTATTCTTTTGTTTGAAAGCAGTAAAGATATGTCATCGGAGTCTTAAATCTAGATAGCGCATAGTTTAGCTTAGTTACAGGTATATAATGTCTGTCGCGCGATTAAGCTACACATAAGAATATTTCTTATACAATACATTGACTAGTTTCAATAAAAAAAACTTACAATTATTATAAAATTAACAACGATAGAAAAGAAGATAAAGATGATTGTATTCGTTACGAGAATTTGGTCTATACTAAAGGCACCTTTTTATAACATGCAATATTTATAGTAGTGCGAAAACGAGTCAAGCGCTAGATTTTAGATTTCGCTTTGTTCCCAAAGATTTATTTTGTAAAGTTATTATTTTCAATTACCAGAGACATCTACACGTTTACAAGCGCTTCGAACAGTTGTCAAAGTAACTACCCTTCGTACATCGTAATTTCATCAAATCAAGTCTACTTACTCTGGCCATTTCTTTATTCCAAGTAAAAGATTTTATATTATTGTTTCAATTCATATTATTACAACAGAAAGCTTACTTAGGAACTTTTGAAAACTATCTTTAGATTTATAAAATTCGTACTCAGAAGTTTTTTCGTTTGGTTTCAAGTATGAAAAGATTTATTTTACAAAACACGTATACTATAGTATATTTTCAAGAATTTATAAACAAGTAGATTCGCAAAGTATATATACGCAAATATCAGATGCAATCGGTATAGAATGATTCCGTTCATGATTTTTGCAGCCCCCATATTATTAAATACCATCGTTCCTTCATATTTTATAAATGATATTTAATTTGGATATGTAAGTAATAATTGATTTCGAATTTTGTTCAATTAAATAATGACCGCACATCAACAGCTCGAACTTGGTGGCGTCGATTCCGAGACGCTTAGGCACTTTACTTTACTACTATCTAAATTCTATCATGCTTCTTGCAAAACAGCGACTCGATTTTTAATACTTCTTGAGTAGACGAAGTAATGCAGACTTATTTCAACAAAATAAGTTACCCATGAGTCCCTTGAAAGGGATTTGAAATGTTTGAATGATATGGTTATATTGTTTTATTTAATTCATTGTAGAAAAGTTGTCATAGCAGGGCGAAATAGTTTGTAATATAACTATCTTATCTATAGTTTGACAACTATTTCGTTAATTATTCCAATAATAATACAAAAGAGAGCATAAATTCATAAAAGAGTATTAATTCAAGACGAGTGATGGTGCATTACAATGAATTTTCACTGGAATTTTCATTATAGATGCGGGAACATAAGTTATTATTATTTATTATTCAAATGTTATTTTTTAGATATTTCACTTTTCATTAAATAAATTTCGATACCCTATACCTACTTCATTCATAAAAGCCATGTTTTTTCAGTATTTTAATACTGTAAGTGTACACTGTATTGGCAACTTGATACTTCTAGTTATTATTCAGTTAAGATAACTATGTCTTAGAAAATATAGGTACGTACGAATATTTTGACATTTCAGATTTTCAATAAAATATTTAAATCTTTGAAAATCATTAACGATATATTAAAGTGATTTGTTTTATCATTAGTTACTTGTATGTAGTTGTGGTTTTTATATAGCATGTAGTATATTTATGATAATTTAGGAAGTAGTTTTTCTTTTCTTTTCTTCATTCACAAATCTATGTATAGGAGACTTTGGAAGTTATTTGATGATGGCGAAGTTTGAAAAAATACGATATCCATCATTAGTTTTATTTAAACTTTATTTATGCTAAAAATAATTTTTATTGTGCTCCTATACATAAAATATACTTGCATTTATAATTTAATATATTTTCTTTTGCTTTTATCGCTATTATACATTCTAATATTTTTAAAATTTTTACGTTTTTTAATTTCCATAACATTATATAATTTTAATTACAAGTATTAATACTCTATGTAATTAGAAATTCCTCAGTGTACCTTTGCAGTGTTAAAATATATAATTACGTTGATAACAAAAAACATAAATTCTATTATCATAATTTGCTTATTTAAATTAAAAGCATAACGAATGGCTCATATATTTATATATTATAATAATACAAATTAAATTCTTTTTTTCTATTAAACACTTTTCATCCGCATTATTTCGACTCATATTTTAATTTATTAATAAATATGAGTCGACTACTAGAAATATTAGATTCAAAAAGATTTTTTTTATCATTTTTCTGCCGTGACTGACATTTACTATTTATTTAATTTTAGAATTAATATCAAATATTTAGAAAATAAATTTCTAACGATTATGTACACTAATAAATGTCACAGTCACCATGCATCTTTTGTGAATATTTTTAGTTGTAATTTAAATGATGGTGCGTTAAAATATGTAGAAATTTGAACTTTGTCATAAAGTTTTTTCGCCTTTCATTTCATGAATGCGTTTACATATATTTCCACGCTAAAGAATTTGTGATATCTTTCAAAATTAGTGATATATTCAATATTATTGTTTTCTCTTAGACAATAATTACGTAATTATGTAAATCACAGAAAAGTAGATTTTGGACTATGTACAATAAATTGAATGTGCACTAACTATTTTAAGCGATTTCGTTATATGCACTTATGATAAGTATCATGCGAATTAGATCGGATTCTCATCTGTGCAATATTTTTTACAAATTGTAATTATTATAGAATAAAAATGACGTTGTACTTAATTGTACGCTTTAATGAAAATCTTAGCTCCTTAAAATCATTGAAAAACTTACTTAATGAAGCATAACAAGCTCGTATAACATACATTTTTAGATGTAAAATTTCTAAATCTAATGAATCTACTATCATTTTACAATGTCACTGTTGTAAAGTATGTATATATTTATATATGTATCAATAAGACGGTGCTCGAAACGGAAAGTCGTTGCAACGATATAGAAATTATTTTCTCAAGTATTTCGAATGGAATTGTTAATATATTACATTATGTACAGGCGTTCATATGCAAGTGAACAGTTGGAATGAATTAACCTTCGTATATTTTTAAATTTATGCATAGTCTTCTCGCGTGAGCAATTTGTCAATTTATTTCTTTTTTTTCTTCTTCTTCATTTTAATGTAGAAGAAGAAACTACACGTACGCGTTTCGATATATGGATCGACAGTTTGTGTGATAAGTTCTTTCTCCTGCTGTGCGCTTGTGTGTGTGTGTGTGTGTGTGTCAACATCATTTTTTTGTTACCTCGGATACGTCGCTAAATTTCAAAGAAATAAAAGATGCGCATTCGGCAAAGGTACTCGAGTTTATTTCGATTTTACTACGAGCTTTTGTAGCTTATTCTGTATCCGCCGTAAAATCGCAAGGTAAGAAGTTGGTGCATTTAGAATAAAATTTTGAGTCGAACAAAAGTTTAAAGTTGAAAGCACTTCTCCTGGCTCGAATGTGTACGCGCGCTTCTGCTTTCGTTAGATTTTAGCCTGCAGTTGGCCGTGCGACGTATCATCGTGTATCGTAAAAAGGGATGGCGGTTGCGGTGTACTTTTTTTCCTTTTTGCCGGGGTGTATCGCGTTAGACGTGATCCTCGGTGGGTCTATAGGTATACATCGTTCGAATGCGACACGGCGGATCTATAGGCGAAATTCTCGGGATCGTTGAGAATTTAAAGCATCGCTGCTGCTGCGCGTTAAACCTCGTCCTCGATGCTGCGCAGCGGTATCTGCTGCTTTTGTGCAACTGCATTCAGCACGTACATGAGTTGGTCTAATTTCTTGTCCATTATCGACAGCTGCAACAATAGAATTGATATTACGCAAAACCATTAGTGACTGCGCGAATCTACGATGCATCATGCTTTAATTGCTGCAGGCCTTTTGTCGCGACGCGACAACCCGATAACCTTTATATTTCCTCTGTATGTTTTACCATGCACGGGATCGACTATAAGGTGCGCGCTGACGCTTTGCGTAGCTCGAAAACAAACTTTCAATTACTATGATTTGTTTGTCTAAATTATAGTAAGCCGGTGAAAAAAGCCGGGCATCAATTTTATGGAAAAATATAAATTATACTTATTAACGAAGTCATAAAAAATTTGTTGATATTACTTGTTGCTTATAATTTAAAAGAGACATTTTGTGCACAAACTTTTCAGAATGGTTATAACTCGGTAATTAATAGGATGAAATTTTATTGATTTAACCAATAGTGTTTGCAAGAGGAGATAATATAGAAATTTGATTAAAGAAAATAATACTATAAAGTATAAAAATATATGTATACTTCTTTGAAAGAATAATTGTTTTGTTTAAACAAGGGCAAAATTAGTACACAGGAAATGATTTTGTTGATTCGAATGTCGCATGCATAATACACGTATAAAGCAGATAATCCGTGCTTTTTGGTTCGTCGTCTCGTCACGCAATAGAGAAAAAAAATACTAACTTTCCCACAGCGAAGCATATTCGAATGAGCCACGCTAAACTATCTTCGTAAACTTTCGGAATTTTTATGATACCTCAAAAATTGAATAAGTTACGACGCTCTAAAATTTTTCTGACATCATTACGTCATCGTGGCATAATCTAGAAAAGGTGATAAACGAACTGACTGACATGATCGAACTTTATCAAACTATAACTTTCGTATAAGATTAACTAAATTTGTAAAATAGAAATAGTTTAAATGAACATATTAACGTAATAAGTGTTTCAAGTACTTCATACAACAACAAAACAATGATACTGGTTCATTCTTATACACAAGAATAAATGTAATCTTTGCATTGTATTCATATTTCGTGCTAGCTTTAAAAGAATTATTCAGTAGTTTTTTGTTTAAATTTCTATCATGAAATTGAAGGTACAATATAGTCTTCCTTAAGCACGTGTGTGTACACTTTTATTTAAAAATTGTAATTAAGTGAAGTTAAATACGCCATCGTTTCAAAGCTTACAACATTTGTCAGTGTGACCCAGAGAAGCAGGCTTAAGTGCTTCTTTGTTTAAAGAACGAAATTCCAGCCGTAGACTCGACAATAGATAAATATTAAGCCCGACGTTTGCCAAGGGTTGGGGAACAAAAAAGCTTCATCCGAGTCGCGCAATGTATTTACGTTCATGGGTGGGTCCGAAATGTGCGGCTGTATTCAAATGGGGGGAAAGAGCGCAAAGTGCTATACTTTAGTTACGCGATTGAAATTTTCCACGAAAAACCCTTGCTCTTTATCGACGTAGGAAATGTTTGACTTTTCAGTGTGTGCAGTAGTGTATACGGGACTGCACGTGACAATGAAAGCAGAAGAGAGATAGTCGAGGTGTGCACGTGGAAAGAGGAAGGCTGGTGGTGGTATAAGCTACTGAGTGAGTGAGAGAGTGAGAGAGTGAGAGAGAGAGAGAGAGAGAGAGAGAAAAGTTGACCATTCACCTGCTGCTCCACTCTATAGAGGCGCGCGCCTATTGTCATTGGCTTGATGTTACCTGCCCGATCGATTCCTGCAAGGTAGCTGCCCGGCTTACCCAAAGTTTGGTCAAGTCGCCTCTGTAGCTCCTGTCGACAAGCCGAGAGAATATCGATTTTTTTTTTTTCATATATACACACACATAAACACACAAACACACACCCACACACACGTGTATATGGTTGGCGGACGTGCGGCTTAATGCCGGCCCTTGGCCGTACACCATCGCGCGCGCGCGCCTATATATATATCGATTCCGAAATCCATGCATAAATCTGCATTTCTGCATTTTCACGCTCGCTGACCTCATTGTTCATCGTCGATTCTCTCTGTATATACGTTTGTCCGTGTGTGTGTGTGTGTGTGTGTGTGTGTGCATATGATCGGATTAATTTATGCGGACCGATTCGCGATGCATCCTTTTTTCCTTTTTGCGTCTTACCTGCAGTCGTGTGAGCCGATATATGCGACCTCTCCGCATTGCACACAGACACTCTATGCCTCATCCCGTGATTTTATCGATCTATATTGCTTATATACACTTTCGATACTATATCAGCGCGATTGCATTTGGTCAGTTTGGCAAACAGCGAAATTCGCCATTTCATACACTGCGATACATTAGATGCTTCATGCATTATTCTATCGTATACACAGATTGTATCGTTTTCAAGCTATTATGTTTTTCTTTCTCGTGTATAGAGCAAATTATTCAACGTCAATGGTTCGAGCATATAAAAAGGAAAAAAAAACTTGGCGTGTATAGGAACCTAAATGAATTTATAACGAGTCGATGGAAATAAGATGCATGACACGAATTTTCGTACAAGTGATTCAATCGTATTTTAATAAAAATACATTATTGATTTTGAATTCAATTATAACAATAAGAATCCTGTGTTGTAGCATTTGTAATCGACGATGAAAAATCTTTAACGATCGCGCGCGTTAAAGCGAAAACTTCATTAATTGCATAGCTGCATCAACATTATCGCGCATAAGCAATCGTCAATTTGTCAGCTGGCGATTTCGATAAAAAAAGGAAGGAAAGGTTAAAAAAAAAAGAAAAAAAAAGGGAAGAGTGAAAAATGTGGAAAAATGATGATTTTTATCTGGCTCTTAGTCTAAGGCCTCACCTTAATTCGCACCATCATATTGAGATGTCCTTGGCTATACTGTTCAATGACGTCCCGCACGTCGTAGGGTTTGCGTGCCTGCTGAAACTTGCGACGAGCAACGAAGTACTTGATCTTGCGAATGGCTCTTATCGCGTTCCGGTGCGCCTCCGTCAATCTAAACGTTGGTTTTATAATTCTCTTTATTTAATTATATACATTTCGTGCGCTGTGGATAATAATACGATGTAACTTTTCTACATGTTATGCACATTTAATGTACGGAATATACATATAAACAGTGTAAAACAACATTGCGGTATTGCGGTATAGGTATTCCTTAAACGACCAGCTCGTTTATTACACTATCTTCGTTAACGACGTCGGTGCAGCACGACTTTGTTCTCTATATATATATATATACAATGCATGGGTATGCGTATACTAACAAAGCTAAAGTTCTCTTGCACTCAGAAAAAAGTTATGCTCCAATTGGCACATGGCAGAAGGGACTTAATTTTGCGTTGATATCGATAACCGTTTTCTGAGCTCAGTGTGCACGAATATGCCGCTCCAACACGAAACACTGAAATTTTAGTGCTCAAGCAAGGCCCATTGAAATATAAATTCTAGGTACATATAAGCGCCTGTTTGCAAGCCACGATTTTGATGATTGATTATTCATAATGCGTTGAATTGCTGGTGTATTATTATGAGGCATGCAGCATTCGCTTGGTTAAAATAGGATATATTGTGAGAGCTGACAGTTAGCGGCTATAATCGACTACACACGAGCGTTAAAAGCTTATTGTTTCTGGGCTAAAAATAAACGTTACCGTGTATAGCGGAGAAAACTCAAAATCTGCAATACTCTATTTGCTTATGTACGAGGGTCAAAACTTAACGTGGCCACGCACAACTTGGCAAAAAAGCTATTTGTTAAACATTGCGATGGACGAGAAGTAAATAGCCGACATTCTGGTGCAGCGATTCAGAAATTGCCATTGTTCCCCAGAACGTTGCAGCAGCTCCCTACAAACTTTGTTCTTTTCACTCTCGTTTGTTTGTTTATTTGTTTCCAATCGCGACAGAAAAAACGCGCGCTTTATTCGAAGGAGGAAAAATAAAAGGAAAGTCGACAGCGTGATATAGAGATGAATGAGAAAATGCGTTTGAAAGCCTTCTGGTCTGAAACAACAATATCAACAAGGCACAAGACAATGGGATGCGATTATTTTTTTTTGTCAATAAACATCAAGTGTTACTTAGTTTTCTTATCAGACTATCAACTTTAGACTATAATATAAATGTAATGCTAATGAAAAATAAAATTCATTGCTCTCGATTGATCGATTTTATATCCAATTATTGTATTTACAAAGCATTCATGTCAGTGGTTTAATAACGTATTTGCGATTGTAATGGCTGATCGGAATAACATTGATCAGGCTCTCGATATATAGAAACATAATATTTGTTTTCGTGCATATACAATTATTGAACGTTTAATGAAGTTGTTTTTTTTTTTATATATACAGTGCAGATGAGAAATGTTACACGAATAAAATTAATGATGCAAAATTCTGCTTAAGGTAAGATAATGATGAGGTAACCGACCGAGCGAAATTCGAGTCTAGTGGATGAATAGATAACGTATAATATCATGACGTGCTTGAATTAATACAAGCAGAATTCGACATTAACAGTCGGTGCAGCGAATAATAATGTCCCTTTAATCTTTTAAATCTCTGCATTTCAGAATCCGTCGTCGAAAGTATAACAATTTGGTGAATAATAATTTGATAAAAGTCATGTGCATAATGAGAGGCTGCCGAGTGAGCCGGTGTCCTACTCCAAAAATGCAAGTAATAATGAATTAAAGGGGGTTGATTCACGTGCAGGTGATCCAAAGGACAAACTATGCTTTTTGCCGTTTTCATATAATTCCCATCGATCGAACAAACATTACATTCAAGTTTTGCAGTTGCAACAGCTATCGAGTAAAAAATCTCCCGTATATTAGACCACCGACGAATCATGCACAGAAATATATTTACATATTGCACCATGAAAATGCGCCATCATGCGAGTATATATACAATGCTCGGAGTTAAGGAAGGACCAAAGAACAAAAAGAAAACACATGTACACACAATATACGCGATCTGGAATTGAACAATTTTTTCAAGCAAACGCTTTCCTCATTGTAATAATTTTTGCGTGGGATGTCCGTCTGCACACACACACACATATACGCGTGAGCGCGTCATTCAGTCGACAAAGGTGGAAGGGAGGTACGCTGCACATACAGAGAGCGAGAGAGAGAGAGAGAGAGAGAGAGAGAGAACAAACTACATCGGAAAACGTTTCTCCGAGTTGTTGCCGTTCTAGCGCAATAATGTCTCTTTCTCCCTTTTCCCACGCGTCGCGGCAGCTCCCCTTACACACAATGCAACATGTTTTACGCGCGCTCACACTCTCCCACACACACACACACACACATACTGAGTATTATTATTTTTCACTCGTTCGCATGCACTTTGGGAATATTTCTATATACAGACAGAGATTAGACACGTATATATGTACAGAGACGCGAGTAGGGAAGTATATATATACATAACGCATTTGTCTGCAGTGTCTATACTCACGTAGTGACGCGTTGGGGCTCGTCGATGTCGATGTCGATCTCATCGCTGGCCGCTTCCGTCACGGAACTAGTTTGCGAAGTGAACAGGCTTCCCCTGGAAAATTGGAAATGCGCAAATAGGCACACACATTCAGTGCCTGCAGGTCCTCGTCCGCCGACTCTCATCACTTTCTCTCGCTCGTTTTCCGCCGAATTCCAGGAATAAAGGGACACACGAGCAAAGAGAGAGGCTTCGTTTATAACTGTTGTATTGCCTACTTATTGTCATTTCGTCGACTGTCCGAGAGAAAGCGTTTCCGAAATCGAAAGTTATATTGTATACATGCATGTTACATGGATTTATTTAGTCCAACACTTGACATTGCTTGACCCACTATTGTTTTTTTTTTATGCTATTGGAAGTTGGGGTATATAAAAGTCGCTGATAGCAAGCGATACAATTTTTTTTTATCAATGATAAAATGATCTTCATGGTGGTATAAGCGAGTTATTTTAAAGTAATGAGAAAATTTTTAATATCTAGTGGGTGCGATATGACGAAAAAACTACCAAGAAAATGATTAATGAAATCTTGGGTTTTAATATTGATGATTGTAAAGAAGAACTTGGCGCGAGAGTTCAGTGTTTTTAATTTAATTGTAATTCGTTTAAGAAGTATAAGATATATATAGAATAGGTGCGTTGACGCAAATTTCTGTGCTTTTTCTGTCGACATGTAACAAGCGTGAAAATCTTATTTGCACAATTTCTCGGATAAAGCTCATATATAAAAGTGCCATCTCCATAGAAGATTTATTTCAAAAGTGACGGATTAATTATAAAAATACGACAAAAAAAATCGTTTAAAGCTTTTGTCGCACATAATAATAAGCGTTCGATGAAAGTATTCAATTTCTTTCGAGAATCAGGGCGAAGTATCGGTTTAATAAAGCAGATCGTTTTCAATTTCTGTTTAGAGTCGATAAAAGTTTTACTGCGTCGGCAAACGGCCTCGGAGCCCAAGATTTTCGATATCGCGCGTGCTTTATTGTTATTAAAAAAAAATTGCACTCACGTATTCATTAAATAGCGAAGGTGCATGGTCGGCATCGTAAATCGAATCAAAACTGTGTTCTATATAAAAACTTTACTGCGACATCAAACGGACCGTTGCGCGGTCTGTATACGTGTGCCTGTGTATTCCGCGCAACAGTTTTTATATTAAACGCACATAAATCATATGGTGAACGAACGACGCGCGATTAAATCTACGCGTGAATTTTCTCGATTCACTCCCATAGGCTATCTGGCATCCCTGACCAGGGGCTCTAAACACAGCGCGCGTCACTATGAATAAGCCGATTTTAGCGCGATTGTCCAAATACATCATCGGTAGAGTGCTTTAATGCTCTCTCGACACGTAGGCACGCCGCTGCTTGATAAACGAGATAATTAGGGAAGGCGATAAATAATTACGCCGGCGAATAATGCACTCGGCTATAATTTAGCGCTAATGCTTGTTTATATCAGCCGCCGCTATCTCAGTCGCGGATCTAGAAATTTTCGAGGGACATGCAGGGGCTCCGATGGAAATGGACTATATCCGTATAGCGTTCGGCCGAGCAAAAGAGGGAGGGACAGAGAAAGAGAGAGATAGAGAGAGAGAGAGAGAGAGTGGGAGGAGAAAAGGGGAGAGCGTCGCGATGAAAGTTTAATGCCAAACGAGTTCAAGGATGCACCGACAATTTGCAAGATAAACATCTGAGATTTAAACATTTTAATACCCGTTATTCGTCCCGAGCTGCTCAATAAAAAAAAATACGAGATACACTGCACAGAGCAGACACTTGACACTCGGCGCGCCGTTCTATTATTGAAAGACTAAATTATCCAGGCGAGACGTTAAGTACAACGCGATTTTGAGTTTGAAACGTCCCATTAAAATTCATTCGAACACGTCTGTAAAACACACACGCCCATACAAAAAGCTTCGTCAACGGGTCGGGGAGTTGAAAAAATCATGTCGCGCGCCAACGGACGCGGGACTTATTAAATATTTCCACATTTATAACACGCCGCGGGGGGCAGGAAAAATATCGTATACGAGATCCGTCGGCGCTGATTATCTTTCTCGGTGTTGGCGTGTGGCCTATGAATTTTTTAATTTCATGCCTATGCGTTCGGCTCGAGAGGCGCGCGATAGATCGGCGCTGGCCCTCGTGATGCATGAATGAAATCGAATTTAATAAATATCAGATGGCCGAGGGAGGGGTTTCGGGTAGCCCAGAAAGAGAGAAGAAGGTGGAGGAAGAAAAAATGGAAAACACGCGTAGCTCGACTCGTTCCGAGAGGGTGAAATTCCCCCCCGTACGTGCTTGGCTAGCTTCGATCGCGCACGGCTCCCCTATATATAGTATAAACAGTAAACTGATTCAAATCGTACATATAGACACACGCGTAGACACACAGAGCTCCCGAAAAATTCTTTTTCCCGCTATACGAGCGAAGAGCCGACAACAATCGGATGCGCCCGTGCGGGGCTAAAAATATATATGTATATGTTGCGCGCCGTGTGTATAAGTACAATACACGTGTGTGTGCGGGGGTCGTTACATGCGTCGAAATTCCACAGACACGAGGGCTAGACGATTTAGGGTCGGCTCGACTCCTTTTACGGATTTTTTATTGCACCGCGTCGCGGGGAACTGGCACGTTTTGTCCAGGCGCGATCGCGGAAAAAATACCGCTGGGAATTAGTCGTGTTCAATCTCTGATTTGAAGCTGTATATGTATGTATGTATATGTAGTAGCTGCCGTGTCACCGATACCGTTACCGGAGATTTGTTTCATTCAATAAAGTACGAGATATATATTTTGATGGACCGCGCTCGCCGCTTATCGATTCTTCCTCTCGGCTTCCCCCTCCTCCCTCTCTCTCTCTCTCTCTTTTTCTTTGTTCTTTGACTTTACGACGAAACACATTTGGAAGGTGGAGCGCGCAATGTTGGGCGGAGGCTCGTTCACCTCCCGTGTACTCTCGTTCGTATATTATAATTAGCGATTATACATAAATTAGCGATAAACGACCTTTTTATACCCGCGATTACCGAGGGTCACTTTTGTTTTCATGCTTATAAATTACTCGTTCATTCTTTAATAGCTCGATCCGTTTGATCATGACGAGATATAGTCTTGGTTTTTCTAAGCGTGTGCGTAAACATTTATCTCGAAGAATGTGCAGTGCATAAAGAAAAATATCGATTTGTGACAGTTTTGCTATAAATTTAAAAACACGAGATTGGAATAAAAAGTAGAGTCTAGATGTAAAGTACGAAACCCACGTCATTATTTAGAGTGTCAAAAGACATTGGATTTAAAGAAAAATTTGGCCCCCTAACTTGAATGAAAAGTTATCAAAAACTTCATTGAAAGTCAGTATCTCTCTACACTCATTTATTTCTTCCTCCATGTATTGAGCATAGGGAATAATCTACTCGGCTATTTTTCATGTATTTCCCTTCAAATAAAGAGACTTAATTTTTTTGTTCAAATTAAATGTCTTTTCATACTGTAAATAATAGTGCAAGTTTAGTACGTTGACCAAATAATTTTATTAAAAGCAGGTATGGGCATACTCCTTTTCGCTCATGCGAGGCTCAATTATTGTGCCGATAATACAACCCGCACGGCAAAATAATCATGATAGATATGGATTCGTTCTTCAAACACAAATGATGTTGACATTTAACAATACAAAATTAACTCGGTCTGCATATCAATAATTGTTTATTTACTCAATTCGCTCGACCCATAAAAAAAAAGTTTCCATTTAAGCTTGGCATTCCCGCGGCGGTAAAAAAGAAACACAGGAAAGAATTCGTCGATCCATATATTCGTCACGCTTATGCCTGTGCGTGGAAAAAGCCGCGTGAAGAATCCGACGAATTTAACGCGTGCCTTAGTCTAAGCGAAATCCACATAAAATAAAAGCTCGAAAGGTGGGGGAGGAATGGTTGAAGGTGGGGTGGGAGAGTAGTAAAATCGATCGTAGGTGAGAAACGACACACGACCGTTACCCGCTTTTATATATTATACGCGTGATACGCGATCCGACGTGTATATACCAGCAAAGACAACACGAACTCTATATACATATACCAACCGAGAGTGTACCTATATACTCGGAAAATTTCAATAAGGAGTAAAAATTGAGGTTGTTTCATTTCTTTTTTAAGGCGGAGAAAGTCAATTCAATCATACCATATATTATACGATGTGTATATTATACTAATTACTCGAAGATACATATGGAGCAGAGTAAAAATAGTTGTGACGCGAGGCGATAATTTGTTTCAAGGGAGCTGGGAAACTCGCCCTCCCAAGGGAGTGTAAAAACTCATTTTCAGAATGCATTTCTAACTGACCGAGAATATTATTGTAATTGGGTCTAAACTTATACTCAATCTTATGAAGGTTGTTACGGCACAGAACAGCCGGCATTAATACACATTAATCAACTTGAATCAACGAAAATTAATCCTTTCGTGCCTACATGGAAAAGTTAAAGAATGGATGATAATTAAGCCAAAAAGCGTGAGTAGTTATACGGCGAGTCCGGTAAGGTATTACTTTTCACCCAACGCTAATCGATTTTACTTCAAACTCACACAGCTGGGCAAATAACTTCATAAGGAAAGATAAATAGCCTTGATGGAGCCGTACACGTGAATTGCAATTATTTATATAATATGTCGGTGGTAAAAGAACGAAAAAACACGTGTCCGATCGAAGAAAAACAAGCTCACTTCATGCGTCTTAGAGAGAAAGAGTTTTCCGTTCCAGGAGATCGTCGGGAGAAAGGTCGAACAAATAGCACCCAAAATCCGCGTTCGCGCTCGCAACTCGAGTTAAACAAATGAGGCCTTTGGCCAGTCCGAAGAAGGAGGGCGTAAGATAATAGAAAGCCGTGGTCTGCACTCACCGATTCTCCCTCCTGACCCGGTTGGGCGTGCAGGCCTTTGGTTCCTCCATGTAAAAAATAATGTCGCCCTCGTTGTCCATCCTCGCGTCCGTCTGCGAGCCCTGGGTTCCCGTGGCTGCCCCTGTATTTGGATTCGTCCCCGGCTGCATGACCTGCTGCTGCTGTTGCTGTTGCGTCTGGTCCATCTGCTGCATGTCCATCCGATTGCGAGACTTCCGCCGCTTTAAGACACTCGCCTTTTTTGCCACCTGGATGATCAGAGACTGAACCCCCGGTGCCCGTTACGTAAAAGCCAACACACACAGCATGCACTACCCTAAAGATCAGTTTTTTTCTTTTTTCTTTCTTTTTACACCGCGTTTCATTGCTTTCTCATGTTCGTTCCCGATAATTCCGCTACTTTGCGCTCGAAGCTGTATATATATATGTATATAACGTTAATATGCATACGAGGGCATGGCTTTGGCGAGCTTTGATTGCGGAACATGGAGAGCAAAAATGAGAAAGTGGTAATTCCGTTTTTTCTTAAGCTTTTTTACATTGTTAGCTTGCATTACTTTAGCGCAGCACTAAATACTCTTTGAATGCTGGACTATCGTTTCGCTAGTCTTCTTTTTTTTCATTTTGAGAACGGCTGTATATGATTAAAATTAAAAGTACGGATTTTAATTATAGATAATTATTTATTAATGTGAATGTTGTGAATATGACGAAGATTCAAAATTAATACATTTGAGAAAGATTTCATTACCAGTTGGAAAGACTGCCCCGGAGCTTTTAATTCAACTATATGTCGTACTTTAAAAGAGTTAGCGTACAATATTTATTAACATATGAGATATTAATAGACACTGTTCGTCAATTAAAAAAAGAGACAAAAATGTTCATAGTTTTTCAGAAGCGCATTTCGCAGCTTAGCTGTCATCGTAACTTTAAATAATTTAGAGTGAAAAAAATATGAGTCAATACTTCTAAGATGTATCGAGAGGTAAGTTAGTCAACTACAGAAGTACAGTTTCAACTTACGTAAAATTGTAGACGCACTAGTTCGATACAAAGTATGGGTGGTAAAAATTGCTACATCGAGCGGCAATATCGTTGAAAATTAAACTAGCACGGCTGTACCGTAATTTATTTTTCAATCACATTTGTAATGATAAAGTTATAAATGAGGTCGATACCGGGAGTTGGCTATTGGGCTTCGATGACGTCAAACCGACTGGTTACCGAACCAGTATCGGCCCGATTCCGGATCAATGCCCTAATAGAAAATTAATTATTCAGGTCTAGACAAATCGGGTAGAAATGAAAATCGAACCGATTACTCCGAGCGTTTAAACTTTTAGTACATTATTATTGTTTCAGTCTTTGTTCGCCAATTTGTTTTCCAATTAGCAGAGGCAAATTGTTCGCGAAGAGAAGACAAATGTTGACCCGTTGAATATCGATAAGGCAGTGCCGTAAGAAAAATTTATATCGCTCGGAATGAAAGACTTTTTCAATGACAATATTATATAAGGTCTGCGAGCGCAAAGTTATAACTGAATTGACCGGATTGATAAGTCGCGCAAAGAGTGACACATCTAGCGAACTTTAAATCCGATAACTCGCATTGATGCTCTTTAGCCGGTGAGTTTGTATACGCGTATACACTATGGTGTCTGCGCTTGACGCTTGAAAAGATGACCACAAGCAGTTGCAGCAGAACGCGACGTGCGATAGATGAACGAAACGTTCGCGCGTACACAATGTCGTAGTCTAGGAGCCACGGCTTCGATCAACTTGTTCTGAAGTATTTTTGACCTCCTTAATCCAAAAATCTTGGTCGGAATGTCGGAAAGGGGTCCATTTATAATAACTTTATTATTATAGATGGTTGGAGTTTTAATGCGTCAAAAGAGACAGTTTTATCGTAAAGAACATATTCTTTTTTGAAATTTTGAAAAAGATTAAATATAATCAAAGTTATTACAAATTTAAAAATCCAACCATCTTTAATAGTAAAGTTTTTACAGCGATTTAAACATTTGATTTGTTAACAACAATTAAATGGATCCCTTTCAGACATTTCGACAAAGATTTTTAGATTTAGGAGGTCAGAATAATTCAGAACAAGTTGGTCGGAGCCGTGGCACTCTGATTGGCCACGGAACCCTATCTGGCTCTTAGACTATCGATACCGAGAGAACGAAAGAAGAAAAAAAAACATTCCATCAACTCTTCCATCAACAAACGCGTAATAGCATACAGGCGATAAGTTTCAGCGCGCATTCAAATTTTTGCTATGGCCGTAGTCGTGTCTAAGAAAACTCGCATAGATCAGGCGTTTTAACCTTTGCCGCGTGACATGGTATACTTTTTTTTTCTCATCCGTCCGCTGTGGCGGTTTTATAAAAAGACGAGACGATTTTATTGGTCGAGGAGCGAGGCATTTATTATTATGCTTCAGTGGCTATAAATAAAGCTCTAATGCTCTATTAAGTGACAAAGTAAAAGGACGCGAGCGAGCGACAAGCCGCCGTTCATTATCGGATGCGCTAAAATAATATGCAAGCTTTATGCATTTTTCACTCTCGAATACAGTAAAACTGAAAGCGGAGACACAGGAGAAAATAAGAACGAAAAGTAGAGGACAAGGAAAGGCTTAGGGGTCCTTATACGCCTATGCGTGTCAGGCCAGGAACACATAGTGAGTATAGATTTTAGGATTATTTTCGTGGAAAGTACTCAAAGTTCTCACTCTGTGATAATATTAAACAAAAATTATTCCATCCAACGGACAGGAGTATCTAAATATTGCAATCTCCAGGATTCACACACATAGGCATCCATATCAAAATGGAAACTACGACCTAGAAAAAAAAAGTACCACTCGGACTCTACGTGTATTTTTGTTGGATTATTTATGCATTGACACGCATTAAATACAAACCACTGGGGTTGGGATAGGGGGTTAGTCGTGTCACAAACACCCACACAGACATAAACCAGCTGCAATGCATGCTAGACAACAACCGGTAGGAGATAAAAACAGAAATGTATATTATACATAAACGGCGAAAGCTGCTCGACAAGGCTCGACAATCGGCCGTTTGAACTACGCCAGGCAATGCAAACAATGCCGAGTACATGCTGCTGCTGCTCACTCACTCGCTCTCTTTCTCTCGATTATAGACTTCATTCTCGCTCTCTCTCTCTCTTTCTCTTTCTCTCTACGTGTCAGCACCGAAAACAATGCATACGCGATACATGCAGAATCGTTTATATGAGGGTTTAAGGTAAAGCCCTGCTTGGATATTGCGATGCTGAGGTCATTTTGCTTTTAGCCTGTTGATTATCATCGAATTGAGCTGGATGTAGAATTTGCATAGATGACGGTTAAATATTTGAATGTTAATTCCCGTAAGAAAGAAAAAAAGTAATAACTTAGGCTTCTTGTTTTTTTTAAACTTTGATGTTTGCCTTTTACATAATTAAACTATTAAAAATTTGAATCTGTCATTACAGAATTACATTAGCTCAAAAAAGTTATTCTTGCGTATCGAAAGGACAGACCTTCAAAAAATGATCCTTTAGTCAAAAGCAGTATTCCGCTCACATTGAACGAATTTTTTTCTGCGATAAAACCCGTCATTGAAAGAATTCTTTTCTTTTTTCCTACAAATCCCTGAGTAATCCTTTTTTTAAAGGGTTCCATTTTGTATCTATAAAGAATCTTCTAATGGAAAAAAATGTTTTCCGAGTGAATAATTTTTATGGATTCATTTTATACTAAACAATTAACAGATACATTTTTCAACCAACTTTTATGAAATATTGATTAAAAATAGGACTTTACCTTATCTTTTGATATCAAGGAAATCATAATTTCTAAACGATTATTAAAACACTATGTTAGTGAGAAAAGTATAAACTACATAGAACTTCAATCATAGAATTGGAAGAGATTTTTTATGGAATATTAAATAAAGTATGCACTTTAATAGCGTGATTTAAAAGACAAATATTGATAGAAAGAATCGATAAGTAGTGCTACGCTTTCAGTTTTATACTTGCTCTAAAATATTTCAATTTAATTAGCATTTATTTAATATGTTAATTATAAAGTTAAAAACGGAATTTTCGCTACAATAAACTTACGATTACTTATGCTTTTATCGTTGCAGAATGTGACAATTTATTCAGATTGACAATCAAACTTTGCTTTAGAGTAGTAGATCTTAATAAGTAGTACTTAATATATAAATATTTAACGTGCTATATTGAGTTTGGATTTATATATGTATAATAAGAAAAAAGTGTTGAAAAAAGTTAAATCAGCTAATGAACTACTTTGTGAGTATATATCTATTTGAGTTGCATTGTAGAGCGAAATGTGCAGGTAAGACAAAATATGTATAATATTAATAAAATGCATAGAGTAAATAATATTTGTCCTTCTGCAGCTATAATACACTATTACGAGTATTCTAGTAATTATCGATCCAGATTCAGACGCTCAAAGTTGCAGCAAAGTTCTAAACACTGTGTCTTCTTTCTCCCATAACTTACTAACAATGCTATAACGTGATGTAAAGATTTCATTGGCTAAACATCTAACGCACAACAAATATCATTAAAAAGTCATCAGTTTCCTGCTTCTAATTAACTTTTGGCTGGAATCAAATGCTCGTGAATGATATAAAGAAAAAAAACAGGGGAAAAAAATCTTACAAATGCCAATAATTTCGAGTTCTCTCAACAATGAATGACGCGCGATCCATAAGTAAACGAGTCACAGTCAAACTACGACATCAACTTCAATGTACAGCAGCGCGTTTAAAAAAAAAAGAAATATTTACAATTAGGCCTAAATGGCAATAGTTGATGAAACGACATACATATAAAATATGTATAGATACACTGGGACGTGTATATACACAGACTTGTTGTCGGAATTAACACGAGACCCGGTAAATACGTAGAAGCGATACCAATCGAAACATCGACATCCAAACACTTAACACGGCCACATGCAAAATTCGTTAGAATTCGTCCCCGGCGCTTGTCGATCTGCAGGATACGCGCCCTTTAGCGGCTGCCTACCTTTCCAAGCGGTGTTGCCGGCTGTCCCGCGGGTGTCGTGTCCTTCACGTAGATGTTCCAGGTGGCCACGCTGTTGGTCGACTTCTCCGCTGCGTGACACCTCCACAGGCATTGGATCAGCATCGCTGCCGCGGGAATCTGACGATTGAAGTGCTTCTGGCGCTGCTTCTGCTGGACCTTGAGCGCGAAGCCCGAGCCCAGGATACCCTAAGAGAAACGCAACAACGGTTTGGATCAGCGCTCGACGCTTTTGCTTTTCATTTAGCTCGAAGTTGCTTAGGCTTATCGTACAGCTGGAAGTGCGAAGAAGGATATGGCAAAGACGCTGAAACAGGAGGCGACGATCTTTCCCATCCACGTCTGAGGAACTGCATCACCGTATCCTATCGTCGTGACAGTTATCTGAAAGGAGACGTTAAATTGTTTCGCTCTAATGCGGAGTTTTGAAAGCTTCGAGATGGGA
Source organism: Megastigmus stigmatizans (assembly GCA_900490015.1). Classification (NCBI taxonomy): domain Eukaryota; kingdom Metazoa; phylum Arthropoda; class Insecta; order Hymenoptera; family Megastigmidae; genus Megastigmus; species Megastigmus stigmatizans. The sequence goes on along the minus strand of UELV01178897.1, from coordinate 45,290 downwards.
GAGGAAGAGATAATAGAGTGGAAGCTAGAGCAAAAAGTCGATTTATTTGTGGGCAGCTGCTTTGTGCAGAGAGTGAAAATCGATACCGCATTCAGAGAAACCATTCTACCTTCTCAACTGAATTAATCTCCAGAGGATAATCCTTTTGTGACTAATAGAATTCCGCAGGGACTTGATCCTTCGAGTCATCGGCTATTAATATAAATACCATTTACAAGAATAGAACATTTATAGCTGATGGCTTCAAGTCGGTTAACCAAAAATAATAAAATATGGATCAGTAATTGTTAAAAACAATTATTTGTATTTAATAAGTTTTACTATAGATTATAGAGAAGTAACTAAGTCGTTTTCTCTGCGTACACAAAACAGGATTCCTCTGGACTGTTTGTTATAGAGAAGTACTCTTTTGCGCCAATGGCATGTTTTTCAGGGATCTCAGAGAAAAAATGGGGATGCAAGTGCGCGGTTCAAAAGATTAAAGAGAGACTTAAAGAGCGCTTAAATTGAATCCGGCTCTAAATGCCCTGGGATGAGAATGAGAGATAGCGAGAGAGATTTAAAGCTCGAACATACCACACCCCACCACAAAGCGTCGGCGTAACTGGCAAAGTCAGTTTTTCCTTGCGGTCCGACCACGTCCTTTTCAGCCAAATATACAAAGTAACTACTAAATATGAGACCGAGAAATCCTATGTACAGCGTAGTTATTAATTCCTGGAACGAGAAAGAATAGGTATAATCGGCCATGCACAAATCGTGCGGCTAATCACCGCGCAGTCTTTTTTTAACCTGCCCATCAGCTACTTTCTATGCGGCGGTGCGACTTGATGGCATTCGGTGAATGATAATTTTTTATTGCACTGCCCTTAACGGAGTAGATGCCGCAATATAAAGAGCTGTGTGCACGTCCCGGTATATATATATATATATATATATATAT